>BQNB010027228.1:0-57824 GCA_026074375.1 Tanacetum coccineum | reverse complement strand
ACACTTAGCATGTACTACAATTACAATGCACATGTTAAGGGGGAGCTTTTAGTGATGATGAAAAACTCTCAAAGTGTAAATCTTTTGATATTTATATCAAACACTTTGATTGAACTTTTCAATGATTTTGGAAGGATTGTGATGAAATACCCAAAAGACCGACCATGTACTTAAATTTATGAAGTTATAAGGCGGTTAGGCATAGGTATTCAAATCTCATGATCCATCCAGAACCGGAGGGATCTACCTAGGGATATCTACTAGTTAGTGTAGAAGTCCTTAGGTATGAAACAAAAGGAGAAAAAGTGAGAATAGGGAATAATGATGACTGAGATGGAGCTAACTCTGGAACAAACCCAACAAGGTGTTAGTTATGAAGTCTCGGTACGCATTGAAAGGGTTGAAGAATGAAAAAGAAATGTAAGGATAATGGGTGAAAAGAAAGAAGCCCTCCATACACTTAGGCAGAAAATGGGTCAATACATAAACTGTCGGAAACACTAAGTTGTTGTCTGACATTAAAGACAGTCATGGACCCAGTGACGCTAAGCACAACCCTCCCTAGCCACTCAAAGTCTCTCAACAGACTCTTGTTTCATTTCTCATAGAGATTACACACATTTCTATCAACTTTCTCACTCCGAGTTAGTTGATATTGAAAAGGTGACAGTCTGCTCCAGCCTCCTATCACTAAAACCAAAGTGCACTATTAAGTCTAGAGCCAAAAGAGATCATCCATAAATCTCATTAGGACACTTGTCAAAATTAAGCTTGCTATGTCACACAATGTGAATAACAAGATATATATTAAGAGTCCTACGCATTATCCTTGTGATTTTGCCAGAACATCTGAGTGATATTTTAAATATTCACAATGAAGATGGAAATCCTGCTTGAACCAACATCAAACAAACTCATGATAGGTGACTTGTGTGATTCTATACGAATCAAACATGTGACAACTGGAAAGAAACGATGGTACGATTCTATAAGAATCAAACTTGTTCTAGGTTATGAATTGACGATTGATGATGAATTTTTGAAATGATTAACACTCTCGATGTGTCACAAAACCACTTTAGCAAGTGACACGTTGATTGATTTTCAAATCAATTTTTCTATTTCAATCGGTGAGACAGTAACTCACTGGTTTACTCTTATCGTGCTGTCTGCTTTGAGACGTTCCGGTAATGAGAACATGCTGAGTTTGATGAATCTAATACAAATGTGTTAGAAAGATTCTATACTTCAGCTGGAAATCCTGTCAAGGATATTCTTCTTAAATTGAATCTACCTGATCACATGTCGATCCTCACGGATTCGAAGGTTACTCCAACCAAACACAGGCGAATGACAAAGCCATATTTGTCCCCCCGCTTTATTACTAACCGTTTTAATGCAAGATACTTAAATATAGAGGTGAAGGTACCTGATTTGAGCTGACTCACATGATTCATAGCTACGTGCTCATACCCGACCGACAAACATAAAGACATCATAAAAGCTCAAGTACATGTTTCAAGACTTCCGCTACTCTAATATCGTACGTCTTTCTTGAAGTGACGAAGTATTAAAGTCAAAGAATTTCAAAGAAGTTTTCATGACTCTGATAGCGAACGTCTTTCTCGAAGTGACGAAGTGTTATAGTTAAAGAACCTCAAGAAAGATGCATTATTAAAGCTTTTTAACTTGACATATCAAGAAAGGTATGAGCATGTCAGTCCAGAAGTCACAAGTTCACAAGATGGCAAAGTTTACAAGATGGTAAAACAAGATTATGCTTGGTTGATGATTTCAAGGTGTTTAAGATCGCATTTTCACATTCAAGTCAAGATAAAGGAACAAGCTCAAGCCTAAAGCCAATAATCACTACATCAAATCATAAGTTAATGATTGAAGTTAAAGACTACAAGCTCAAGACTAAAGATAAAGCATAGTATGCTAGGCTTAAGTTTTTGTAAAATGGAGTGACCTCCCTTAGGGGGAGATTGTTAGAAACACAAAAGTATCAGTCACTTCCAAGAATATATAGTCAAAGCCCATAGTTAGTCCATTATAATGTTTTGTAATCTAATAGGGCCAAAAGGCCCATGGAAAGCCCATAAGCAATCCATGGCCGGCCAATAGGTAGTATAAATACCCTTTCTATGCCTTGAAGAGGGTGTTGGTTGGTTGGTTGTATTTTTCACACACTTAATGCATTTCTTTTCTATTACTTTCTCTCACTAGAGATACTTCCTTCCTTCCACTTTCTCTCTCAAGTTCTTGCTTGATGATATTAAAGATTACTTATAGTCTACAAGTTACCCATCTGACCAAAAGTAGTGTTTGGCACAAGCTGAATTTGACTGTAACTTTTTAGTTTTGGCTTTAAATTCACTATCTTGTGTCTACCCTTTCTTAACTCTATCATATAAATCATTTGAAAAAGTAGTAACTCCCATGTATAAGGAGCTTGGCTATGAATTCTTGAAAGAACTTTTTGCTACTACATTCGCACCTCCTTTCTTGTACGTAATCTCATAGTCAATCTCCGTCAGTTTTGGTAACCATTTCATTTGTATAGGTGTAGTAATTCTCTTATCTAATAAGTATTTGATGCTAAAATGATAAGTTTTTATAAGGAAGTGTCTGCCCAAAAGATAACCTCTCCACTTTTCCAAAGCATAAATCCTAGCAAAGAATTCCATCTTATGGGTGGATAAGGTTTGATGTTTCAGTGCTAATGTCTTGCTGAGGAAAGCAATTGGGTAACGTTTTTGTTGTAAAACAACACCAATTTCAACCCTAGATGCATCAGTTTTAATTATGAATGTTTCATTAAAATCAAGCAATTGCAACACTGACACATAAACCACTGCATGCTTCAAGGTATCAAATGCCAACGCATCATCATTCTATCCAAAATCATATTTCTCAATTAGGCAATGAGTGGTATGCTAATAGAAGCATAATTATATACAAATCTCCTATAGTATCTAGTCAATCCTAGAAATCCTCTTAACTATTTCAAGGTAGCGGGAACCTGTCAATCCATCATTACTTTAACTTTGTGTGGATCAGTTGCCATTCCCTCATTTGTTATGATGTGACCCAAATACTCAACTTGTTGTGCCCTTAAGATACATTTACTTCTTTTAGCATACAATTTTTGTTGCCTCATAACTGCTAAGATTTGCCTCAAATGACCCACATGACTATGCATATCAGGGCTATACACTAGTATGCCATCAAAGAATACTAATGTAAACTTCCTTAAAAATGGCGTAAAGACCTCATTCATAAGAGAAGGAAGTGTAGAGGGGGGATTAGTAAGTCCAAATAGGATTACTAGAAACTCATAATGCCCTTCATGTGTCTTAAAAGAAGTCTTGGCAATGTCATCAACATACATCCTAACATCATGGTATCCTGATGTGAGGTCTAACTTAGAAAATACCACATCTCCATGTAGCTCATCAATAAGTTCTATTATTGGAATTAGGAATTTATATTTCATAGTTTGCTTATTGAGTTATCTATAATATACACAAATCCTCCCACTACCATCCTTTTTTTAACCATCGCCACATAGGAAGAAAATGAAATTTGGCTATGTTTAATAAAACTTGATTCAAGCAAATCCTCAACCATAGACTCTATATCACCTTTTTGTGTGGGTGGATGTCTATAATTTCGAATGTTAATAGGCTGAGTACGTTCCTTAAGGGGTATTTTGTGATCATTACTTCTCTTAGGTGGCAAACATATAGGAATATCAAACACATCTTCAAATTCTATTAACAAAGGATATGGTATAGAAGAAACTTAGGCATACCAGAACCATTCACAGCTTGTACATGGTCAATTGCAGAGATCATTGCAACATTGCAGATGGGTATACACACATATCCAAACTTTTAGCTTGCTTTCCAAACTCTAAAGCTTGTTTATCATTCATCCACTGCACCACTAGTTTTGAACCTCTCAAAGTCATATACTTCCCTTTGTAAGTAAAAGCTATTTTCCTGTCTCGAAAATTGAAAGGTGGATAACCAATGAATTACCAACACCATATCATAACCACCTAAGGTTAACAATAGCACACTGGTTGAAAAGGTCTCCCCTTGCAATTTCCACACAGATACATTACGCATAATGTCTCTGACAGGTATCTTCCTACCAGCTACAGCTACTGTCACCTGCAAAGGACAAGTGGTCTTGATCTTGCACCCTACCTTTTTGGCTACACTTGCGTTTAAAAAATTATGAGTACTCCTAGTGTTAATCAAATGTGTAACTCTCACGGTTTTGTAGTTTTGAACTCCGTTCAGGGCATGTAATGAAAGTTTTGAGGACTATCCAGAGCCATTCATCAGATGGTTTAATCTAAATTTTCCTCTTCATTATGCAACCGAATCAAAATCTCTACTTCCCTCATTTCAATCCTCATCATCTCAAACACTTTCAATAGCTAAACTGTCTAGTAGCATTTGTGAGACTAGAGGATGTACCACAGGTCACAATAGAAACATAGTTTCTGGCGCTTACTCTACCATCTCTATTATGAGTCAATCTTTTCTAGTTGTCCTAGTTTCTGTGTAATCACCTTAAGTACACTAATTCAGTGCAGCAAAGCAAAAGGTTTTGGATTGTTGTTTTAAGAATCATCACGGATAATTGCTAAACAAGAACAAAGTTTTTAAGAAAACGTTGCCGTAAGTTAGCCTCGTCCCTCTAAGTTCGCTTGAGGCACTAAGCCTTGGGATTTTTTAGATCGAGTGCTCACGACATGTGCATAAATCGCCACAAAATTGCAGCGATTTTGCCCTAGGACTATTAATCAGTTGCCTAAAGATGTAATAGTATTTAGGTCTTTTTGTCTAAATATTAAGACACCATCACATTAGCCTTATATCTAATCTAATAAGTAATAACCCTAATTTAGAAAATTAATAAAACACATAATACAATGACATAATCTGCCTCCATTTTTCTTCATATTCATCCATTTCTTCAAGAGTTCAAGTAGAGGCTATATTCTTTTCAGTTCTACTTTCTCTTTATTTTAATTTGAACATATTGTAAACTCATTTTAATATGACACCTTATGAATTTTATCACAATGAGAGGATATACATTTTGAAGATGATGAGGAACGAAAGGTAGGGAAGATTGAAAGACCTTAACTGAATATCTCTTACTTTAGTTATCAATTAAAAGTGTTTGCATTAATGAAAATAATATCAGACAATGTTGGGCATTATGCCTTGAATATTGATACGTTGCTTCATGTGATTGCTTGATATTTTGGGTTTAAATGCGAGCTTTGTTAGATTTATTAACTATTAAGTATCTCAAATGTTATTTTGTGTTATCCAACTTGCATAAAATTGTCACATGTGATATAAAAAACTTAATGTATTTAGTGCAACTCATATTTATGAATCCCGCGCTTTGGTTTGCGCCTCCCTCAAGGCTCTTTGATCCCCTTTGTGCCTAAGTGCGCCTTGAGCCTTTCAAAACATTGCCTTGGATTGGGCAAAAAAACAGACTTATTCTTTTTCTTAATGACCTCATTAGTAGCCGCTTGCAGTTTTGATAGAGAATAAGCAGTTGCTAGTGTTTGTGGCTTAAAAATTCTTACAACTAACTCAATATCATTAAGCAACCCAACCATATAAAAGCTAATGGTTTGTTCCTCTGAAATTTCCACTCTACTCAACAATATATTATAATCATTTTGATATTCGTCCACACCCTCTATAGATCAACCATGGCACATTATGTAACACCCCAATACTTACGGTAATGGTTTATTATTATTTTAAAAGCTTCCTGACTAACAGTCATTATCCATATAAATTCTTCTTAGTCGAAAGGACCTTTTATGAAATTAGTTATAAAGAAATAAGGACTCTCCACGTAAAAGTTTCACTATCAGGGACTAATCTTGCCAAACTATGAAACTTAAATTATAATACATATATGAATCTGTAGAACTCACAGGAAACTCATTTCGTTCTTATCCTCCTCCCTTTCATCCCTCACGACACACACACATCAGGGATAACTTAGGGTTTGAATTATGTTTTGATTTGAAGCAAGTTTTAACAAAGAAATCGGTATATCCTAGCTTAGGGTCGCGAATTATAGCTTTCCCACAAATCCAATTCGAGGTAAAAATCTTAGTTATGTTATCCAATTCGTTTTTATAGGCTACTCAATATGGGGTTATGCTTAAAACCATATCTTGATGTCATAAGTGGGTTTTGTAGAAAGTTGTAAGATTATGTTAAGTTGTGATTTTCTAAAGTCACTATGAACACATGTTAATCATGTGCAAATGATAAGGAAAGTGATGGGTATCTAGTTATGATGCCATAACACCAAATTATGGTGTTAGTTTTTGAAAAAAATGAGTTTATGTGATAAGTTATCCGCGAAACCAAACACACCCCTTATGGCTTAGCTTTCTTTTATGCTTGTTTATAACAAGCTAAATCATGATCTTAATAAGCTCCATGTAAATTGTATGTTCTTAGGTTATAAGGGTTAGCCGAGGACGTTTACGGGAGCTCGTGTTAGTAGTCAAGCTTTTTAAAGGTGAGTAACGTATATAAGAATAGAAACGGGACATTAAAAGCCCGTTAAGATACCACTTACCACGTGGTGCTCATATTTTTGTCTTGTGTTATGTAAAGCATTATATTAGTATTATGATTTCATTTCTAATTATATGTTATGAGTAGTAATAACTCATTTGTTGTAAGCTTACTTATGAAATGTTTGAAATTGGTCTAAACAGCCCCATTTGACCCGTGTTGGTCAAATCAGCCTATTGACCCGTGTTGGTCAAATCAGTGGATCGTGTTGGTCAAATCAGTTTATTGGACCATGATGTTCAAATCAGTCTATTAACCCGTGTGGTCAAAACAGCTTCGTTGACTCGTGTGGTCCAATCACCCCCGTTGACATGTGTGATCAAAACAACATATATTGAAACCCGTGTGGTCAAATCCATCCATGTTGACCATGTGGTCAAATCAGCCATGATATGACCAGTAGTGGTCCAAACAGCCTAAAAAAATTAGTTGACCTATTTGGACAAAACAGCCCATGTCGGACCTAAGTGGTCCAAAACAGCTCATGTTGACCCGTGTTGGTCAAAAAGCAGTCCGTAATGACCCAAGTGGTTTTAGTAGCATATGTTTAATTAAAATATTATATATGTTATCTCACTAAGCATTGCTTACGTTGCTTCATTATGGTTATTTTAAATAGGTGAGGACACGATAACGAAGCCCAACGAAAAAAAAAATGTCGCGTGTTAAGCCTCTAGAAGAGCTCGTGGTAAACCTAGCTATCCTAAACCCTCTCTACTACCATGAAACGATCTAGGACCATGCTTGTGTATATTAATATAAACTCAGATTTGTGTCGTAAACAACTAGTATGTTATGTTGTTAAAAGTTAAAGAGGTGTTTGGCATAGCGTCATTATTGCCCATTATGACCCATTTTGCTCAAGTACGGGTCTAAACAAATAGCGTGTATTGTGTATAACTTTTTTATGTTAATATATGTTATGTTTTGGGTTAAAATGGATGTTTGGTTATGAACGGGTCAAAATGAGAATTTGTTAATGGGTTTATTTTTGTGCAGATTTTAACAGGATTTCAGCAGCAGAATTTTAGCAGGAGTACTGTAGCATCAAAAAAAAACATTTTTTATTAATTATGGGCGTTTCAAGTTGGTATCAGAGCTGTGTGGTTTAAGGGATCTAGGTATCCACCATATGGGTATTTAGACTTAAACCTAGGCTCTAGGCGGCCTATAGAGTCAGATATGTTTTCGCATATGCATGTAGTATCAGTTATAGTATAGTTTTGCCATTTGCTTGTTTTGCAATCATGTAGCATTCATGAACTTAGTATGATATAATATCAATGGGGACTTGGTTATCTGATGGAATTATTACGATGTCTGGCCAACGTGGTAATAATCGTATCATATAATGAGGATTCATCGACATTGTATTATACTTAAGGATTGAACTTGTGTTATGGCATTAATTTTATGCGTGTAAAAGATTATGCATAATAGATCTTATTATGGATTATGTTTAACTTTCAGCGTAGATATGGCTAAAAGGAATCCAGAAGGGCCCGAATGGCCGACTCAAGTAGATATTCCAGAGAACGATGAACGGGAAGAAACTCCTGAACACACAGAAAAAGATAAGCATGAAAACGCTCACATACCTGCTACCATGGCTAAGGAGATTAAAGAAATGATCTCTCAAGAGATAGCTAAGGCATAAGCAGCAGCATTGTCTCACCTTAAGGAATATTTTAGTAATATTATCTCCCAAACTATCTAGGAAGAATTAATTGCAAACTTCAGAAGACGAGTAAAGGTAGTCACGTATAGTGACTTCTCGGCTTGTGACCCACCATCTTACTCTGGAGAAAGCAATCCTTTTATATGTCACAGATGGATTCAAGATGTTGAGGGAACGTTTGATACTAGCAAATGTCCTGATATTTTACAAGTTAAATTCATATTGAACCTTCTTCGCGGTCGTGCAAAAGAATGGTGGAATTACACTCTTGCTGCAAAGGGCCCTGATGTTGCCTGAAATTTGTCATGGAATGAATTTAAGGAGTTATTCCTTCAGAAGTTCTCCCCACAGGCTGAACTTAAGAATATCCGGATGGACTTTCTAAGTACTCATCAGGCAACGCAACAATCCGTGCATGATTTTTTCATGACATTTCTTAATAGGGCACGTTTTCTACCTGAATATATTAATGATCAGAAGTTGCTCATGGAACATTATGTTGATATGCTTAGGAAGGAGATTCATGAGTTTATTTCAGTAAAGGATTGGAAGAACATGGGTAAGCTTATGAATGCAGCCTTAGAGCGAGAACAAGAGACTAAGAAACGTGAGCAGTCTCCACCGAAAAGAAGGATTGAACAGGGTCGTTCTTCTAGTAAGAAGTTCAAGTCTAATGAACAATCTATCCAAGTTTCGGGAGCAAAGGATACCCACAGTGTGCCAATTTTGGAAAATTCCATCTGAGTGAGTGTCGCGCAGGTAGTAGGACATGTTTCAGCTATGACAAACATGGCCACATAAGTAGAGAATGCCCCAAACCCGCATAGATTTATAAGAAATGTTATCAACTAAATTGTACGACTGAGTCATGCCTAAACACTAGACCACCACCTCCTCCTCGACAGCAAGAGCCAAGAAGAAACATGAATAGACATGGGGTGCCACCAACACCTAAACCACATGGATCCCCTAGTTTTGCTAGAGTCCAAAGACTATAAAGGCCTCCGGGTCGTGTTTATGAGATGATGACGGCTAAAGACGTCAAAGAGGCACATGACGTTGTGACAGGTACCTTCTTTGTAAATTTATTACCTGCTCGTGTACTATTTGATTCTGGTGCGGATAGATCCCTAATATCAGAATTGCTTAGTCGAAATTTCAGTATGCCAATCAGCCAGCTTAAACCCTCATTAGATGTAGAGATAGCAAATAGCAAGATTATACATGTGGCTAATGTTTTTCAAAATTGTGAAGTAGAAATTGACAATAAAAAGTTCTTGATCGATCTAATTCCTGTGCCTATGGGAGAGATTGATGTAGTTATCGGTATAGATTGGCTTAGCAAATATGATGCCATTATATCATGTCAAGATAAGCTAATCATGATCAGAACCCCAAGTGGGGGAGAAACGTTCATCTATGGTGAGCGTAAGAAAACCTCTCTGGCTATCTGTACCTATGCTAGAGCCAAGAGACATTTGGCGTGTGGCTGTCAAGCCTATCTAGCTCATATTATTGATACTCAGAAATCCACGCCATGTCTGGATAATATTCTAGTTGTTTGGGAATTTCTTGATATCTTTCTAGAAGAACTCCCAGGTATACCACCTGAGAGACAGGTAGAATTCCGTATTGATCTCATTCCGGGGAGTACTTCTATTGCTAAAACTCCCTACAGACTTGCTCCATCTGAGATGCAAGAGATTATGAAGCAGTTACAAGAACTGCTAGATAAGGGCTTTATTCACCCAAGTAGTTTCCCTTGGGGAGCTCTAGTCCTTTTTTGTAAAAAAGAAAGACGGTAGCATGCGGATGTGCATTGACTACCGAGAGCTTAATAAAGTAACTATCAAAAATTGTTACCCTCTACCCATAATTGACAATTTATTTGATCAACTTTAGGGCGCGAGTTTCTTTTTGAAAATAGATCTAAGATCAGGATACCACCAGTTAAAGATTCGGGAAGAAGATATCCCAAAAATAGCTTTTCGGACCAAATATAGGCATTATGAATTCATTGTTATGCCATTTGGCTTGACGAATGCCCCAACAACCTTTATGGACCTAATGAATCAGGTCTGCCATCGAATGTTAGATAAGTCAGTAATTGTGTTTATCGATGACATCCTGATTTATTCTAAGTCAACTAAGGATCATGAAACTTATTTGTGCCAAGTACTCAGTATGCTAAAACAAGAAAAGCTTTATGCTAAGTTCTCCAAATGTGAATTCTGACTCTAAGAAGTTCAATTTCTCGGACATGTTATAAATAATAAAGGCATTAAAGTTGATCCAGAAAAGATTAATGCCATCATGAATTGGGAGTAGCCTAAAACTCCTACAGAGATCAGATATTTTCTCGGCCTTGCGGGGTACTACTGCTGCTTCATTCAAGATTTTGCCAAAATTGCATCTTCCTTTACTAAGCTTACTTGAAAGTATCCAAAATTCGAATGGGGTGAAGATCAAGAGATTGCTTTTTAGATTCTAAAGCAGAGATTAAGTCATGCACCAGTTTTAGTTTTTCCTAAAGGAAATGATGATATGGAAGTTTATTGCGATGCATCTTCAAATGGCATCGGTTGTGTTTTGATGCAGAGAGGTCGAGTCATCGCTTATGCTTTCAGAAAACTTAAGAAACACGAGGAATAGTATCCCACTCATGATCTAGAACTAGCAGCAGTAGTGTTTGCTTTAAAACTATGGAGGCACTATAACTATAGGGTGAAAATCAAAATCTTTTCAAATCATAAGAGCCTTAAGTATTTCTTCGATCAACGTGATCTTAATATGAGACAACGACGTTGGTTAGATCTAGTCAAGGACTACGACTATGAAATTCTTTACCACACAGGTAAAGCCAACGTTGTAGCAGATGCCTTAAGTAGAAAGACAAGGCATGATTCCTTACTAGTTAAATCACTCCAAATGGTAATTACCCTAGATTTCTATGAGCATATCAAAACAGTTCAGTACGAAGCATGGGAGAATGGAGATTTAAATTCAGAGCGACTCGTGGGTCAGGTGCACAAATTAGTTGTGGACTCATGAGGACTCAGAACATGCTTCGATTGGATTTGGATACCGAATAATAAAGAGCTCAAAAAGTTGTTGCTCGACGAGTCTCATAAGTTGAAATATTCCATTCACCCAGGTGCCGCCAAGATGTATTATAATCTTAAACCAGATTATTGGTGGTCGGGAATGAAAAGAGATATAGTAAAGTATGTCAAATAGTATCTTACTTGTCTCCAAGTTAAGACCGAACATCAGCAACCTTATGGTAAATTGTAGCCTATTGAAATTCCTATATGGAAATTGGAAAAGATCACTGTGGATCTTATTACGAAATTGCCTAAGACACCACGTCAATGTGATGCCATTTGTGTAATTGTCGATTGTTTAACTAAGAGTGCAATCTTTCTTCCTATCAAGGAATCGATGTCCTCAGAAGCTTGTGCGGAGTTATATCTTCGCGAAGTAGTGGCTAGACATGGAGTACTGGTCTCTATAGTATCTGATAGAGACAACAGATTCACTTATAGATTCTAGAAGAGATTTCAAGAGGACTTACGTACTCGTGTCCATTTTAGCACAACCTATCATCCAAAAACCGAAGGTCAGAGTGAAAGGACCATTCAGACATTGGAGGATATGCTTCGGGCCTGTGTTATAGACTTCGGCGGCAGTTGGGATAAATACTTGTCGTTAGTAGAATTCTCTTATAATAACAGTTATCACTCTAATATTAAGATGCCACCGTATGAAATGTTATACAGAAGGAAGTGTTGAACCCCAATATGCTAGGGTGAGATCGGACAAAGAGAGATATCTAGTTCTGATGTCGTGCAACAAACTAATGAAAAGATCGTTCAAATTAAAGAGAGACTTAAAATGGCACAGGATCGACAAAAGTCCTATGCGGACAATTGAAGACGACCTATAGAATTTCAAGTCGAGGATCGTGTCATGCTAAAAGTTTCTCCTTAGAAAGGTGTTATTCATTTCAGAAAGCGTGGAAAGCTAGGACCACATTATATTGGTCCGTTCAGAATAACTGACAGAGTCGGAAAGGTGGCATACAGACTTGTGCTACCAGAAGAGCTAAACAGTATTCATAATACTTTCCACGTGTCATAGTTACATAAATGTTTAGTCGATGAAGCAGAGTATGTCCCTCCAGCAGATATCGTGGTTGATAAAAAGCTCGGCTATGTTGAAGAGCCAATAGAGATTCTTGACACCATGATCAAGAAACTTAGAAGGACAGAGATCCTTCTTTTTAAGGTCAGATGGAAGCATAGAAAAGAGTTAGATTATACGTGGGAGCCCGAAGAAGAACTTATTAAGTATTACCCAGCTTTTCACCAGGAACGGTTTATGATGACACAAACCAAATAAGTGGGGGAGAGTTGTAACACCCCAATACTCACGGTAATGGTTTATTATTATTTAAAAAGCTTCCCGGCTAAGAGTCATTATCCATATAAATTCTTCTTAGTCGAAAGGACGTTTTACGAAAATAGTTATAAAGAAATAAGGACTCTCCATGTAAAAGTTTCACTATCAGGGACTAATCTTGCCAGACTATAAAACTTAAATTATAACACATATATAAATCTGTAGAACTCATAGGAAACTCATTTTGTTCTTATCCTCCTCCCTTTCATCCCTTACGACACACACACATCAGGAATAACTTAGGGTTTGAATTATGTTTTGATTTCAAGCAAGTTTTAACAAAGAAATCGGTATATCCAAGCTTAGGGTCGCGAATTATAGCTTTCCCACAAATCCAATTCGAGGTAAAAATCTTAGTTATGTTACCCAATTCGTTTTTATAGGCTACTCAATATGGGGTTGTGCTTAAAACGATATCTTGATGTCGTAAGTGGGGTTTTGTAGAAAGTTGTAAGATTATGTTAAGTTGTGATTTTCTAAAGTCACTATGAACACGTGTTAATCATGTGCAAATAATAAGGAAAGTGATGGCATCTTGTTATGATGCCATAACACCAAATTATGGTGTTAGTTTTTGAAAAAAATGAGTTTATGTGAATAGTTATTCGCGAAACCAAACACCCCCTTATGGCTTAGCTTTTTTTTATGCTAGTTTATAACAAGCTAAATCATGATCTTAATAAGCTCCATGTAAACTATATGTTCTTAGGTTATAAGGGTTAGCCGAGGATGTTTACGGGAGCTCGTGTTAGTAGACAACCGTTTTAAAGGTGAGTAACGTATATAAGAATATAAACGGGACATTAGAAGCCTGTTAAGATACCATTTACTACGTGGTGCTTATATTTATGTCTTGTATTATGTAAAGCGTTATATTAGTATTATGATTTCATTGCTAATTATATGTTATGAGTAGTAAAAACTCATTTGTCGTAAGCTTACTTATGAAATGTTTGGAATTGGTCTAAACAGCCCCATTTGACCCGTGTTGGTCAAATCAGCCTATTGACCCATGTTGGTCAAATCAGCCTATCAACCTGTATGGTCGAAACAGTCTCATGTTGACCGTGTGGTCAAAACATTCATGTTGACCGGTGTGGTCAAAACAGTCTCATGTTGACCGTGTGGTCAAAACAGCCATGTTGACCCGTGTGGTCAAAACAGCCCCATATTGACCGTGTGGTCAAATCAGTCTCATGTTGACCGTGTGGTCAAAATAGCCCATGTTGACTTGTGTGGTCAAACCAACCATGTTGACCAGTGTTGGTCAAAAAGCAGTCTGTAACGACCCAAGTGGTTTTAGTAGCATTTGTTTAATTAAAATGTTATATATGTTATCTCACTAAGCATTTGCTTACGTTGCTTCATTATGTTTTTTTTATAGGTGAGACTAGCGATACGAAGCCCAAAGGAAAAAGGGTCGCGGGTTAGCCTCTAGTGGAGCTCGTGGGTAATCGAGCTTATCCTAAACCCACTCTTATACCATGAAACGCTCTAGGAAAATGATTTTGTGTTATGGTTTGTATAAACGCAGATTTTAGCTACTTAGAAACTAGTACATGTTATGTATATAATTTGAAGGGGTGTTTGGCATAGTGCCATTCTTACCCACTATGACCCATTTTGCTCATGTACGGGTCTAAACGGATAGTATGTATCATGTAGAACTCTTACATGTTAATGTATATTATGTTTTTGGGTTAAAACAGAATTTTGGTTATGAACGGGTCAAAATGGGAAGTTTTCTACGGTTCATTTTATGATGCTAGTGCTCCTTATTTGATTTAATTTCCAAGCTCATTTTTAAACGAAACACGATTTACACAAGTAACGAAATGAATAACGGTATCTCCAAAAATTATGAAATTTTAAAATATTGCCCTAAAATATAATAACGTGGCTATTTCCAAAATACTACAACGTTTGGTGCCCCGGTTCGCTCCCGGTAATGATTCTTAGATAATAACGGAACAACTTCCCGGTTAGACGCAAAAGCTAAACGAAAATTAAAAATTTCAAATTACTAAATGGAAATGGCTAAGTTATTGGACGAAAATTCTCAGGGTGTCACAAATGGGCTGTGATGATTGTTGTAATCTGACAGAAATGAAATGAGGCATTGCATATCCAACTGTAACTTGGCTGGGCAATGACCGGATGACGTAGTATAAATGGTTACTATGCAACTGGGTTTTTTTGCAGCCATGGCGGAATTTGGAATTTTATGTGACCCTACCCCCTTTTACACATCTGAGCCTAATTATTTTCATTTATAGAAAAATGTATCATATATACATTATATATATACTGTGTAACAATTTTTCATAGCCGAGAGAGAGAACAAAAAGATTTTAAAGTTTTTGTAGGCTATGAGATTTTGTATGTATAGAGTGTAGTTTTGGTGGGTTTTGATGAGACACGCAACACATGTAACTTAGGGAAGTAACGCTCCTGTGTGATTAACTAGATAAAAAACTATATGTTAGATTAGAAAAATACTACTACAACAAATTTGTAATAAACCTTTAAGGGTTTTAGTACGTAGTGTTATTTGTTGGATGAGGCATTTGCATTTGTGGTGTGCGTGAATTTCACATTTGGTTCGTTGTAGTTTTTTAATGCTGATATGGCTACTAAAAAAGCGCAGTACGAAAGCCAAAAAACTCCTTTATCTCATAAATGTTGCCACATAGTAGAAAAAATATTTGTTATTATGTCGGTGGCGATTTTGAAACTAAATGTGTGGTGTTGTGTTGTGTGTGACTATCCTATATGAATGCGGGTATTATTACCAGTGTATTTGTAGATGACACGCGCTTTCATGTTATCTGTGGGTGTGTTAGTTGCAGCGTTATGATGTCAATCACTCTGTATTGCATGAGACGTTGTAGAGATGGGCAAAAAAACCGGGTTCCAAACCGGTTTCCGGGTTGAAACCGAAAACCAAACCGGTCAACCCCGGTTTTGACCAAACCGGTTCTGGTTTTTGGCCAAACCGGCGGTTTGGAACCGGTTTGGCTTTCCACCGAAAAACCCGGTTTGACCACCGGTTTTTTGAACCGGTTTCAAAAACCGGTTTGGACCCGAACCCGATTATCTTGAGACAATGGAGGACCCGGGAATCACCCTTTTTCTGATTTTCTTATCCTATCTATCTTTTCTTGAGGATAACTGGATAGGATCAATGATTTTCTTGTTTTTTTTTTTTTTTTTTTTTTTGTTGTTGCTATATATAATGGGTGTTGTATTACATTGTAAATCACAACTTACATTACATACAATCCTTCTTAAGCAAAAAAAAAACCTATCCACCTCAATGGCAAGTGAATCCGCCTCAACTACCACCGGTGTTGGTTCAACAAGTGCACTGACAATTCGTGAAATCATACCAACCAATCGAACCCCCGAAGTTTGGAAAGACTTCAACATGTGCATTATGACCAACGGTCAGAAAAAAGCTCAATGCAAGTATTGCTTTCATTTCTTCTCGGAGGGTTCCAACACGACGTTGAAGAATCATATAACTCATCCGCATTGTGAAGTATTAAAGGCGCAGCAGAATCAGAATCCGGAAGCGGGGCAAACGTCGATGGGAAGAGATGGGCAAATTTTCATGTACAATCCGGATTATCTTCGTGAACAATTCGCGGGTTTGGTGATTCAACGAGGGTTACCATTCAACCACTTTGACCACGAGCAGACAACGAGGGTGTTCCAGAACACTATGCAACCAAGATACACTCATGTAAGTCGTTCTACTCTCAAACGTGATGCAATGAAATTATGGGTAGCGGCTAAACAAGCAACAATTGATGGTTTTGGTAACTTAAATAATAAGGTCAACCTAACAACGGACATATGGTCCGCTCCTCATAATTTGCCCGGTTCTTACATGTGTGTTACCGCACATTGGATTGAACCTAGTACTTGGCAAATGATGAAGCGGGTCATTTCATTCGAAGAATTTCCGTCTCCTCACACGGGTACAAACTTGAAGTATATGTTGGAAAAAGTCTTTGTCATTTATGGTTTGCAAGAAAAAATTATGTCAATTACTTTGGATAATGCTAGCAATAACACAAGCGCCATGGAAAAACTAATATTAAAATACAACCCACCAATGGCGGGTAGGTTTTATCACAGTCGTTGTGTTGCACACATCATTAACTTGGTTGTGCAAGCTGGTTTAAAGGTCCCCATAATTAATCAAATGAAAGAGTCTTTCAAACAAATGTTAAAAGATGTTTTTAAATCTGGTGATAAAATCCGAAAACGCTATATTAGAATCTGTAGGGATGCAGATAAACCTTGTTATTCACCAAATTGGGACGTTGATACACGATGGAACTCCACTTTTGAAATGTTCGAAAGTGGTTTGAAACAGAAAACCACGTTGGCGTATTTTCATGACATTTTGGTCAATAAGAATGGTAGAAGGTTTAAAAAATTTCCGGTGGAATATTGGGTTATGATTGAAATGTTAAACCCATTACTTGAAGTGTTTCAAAATGCTACGGTTATTTTGTCGGGGGTTTACTACCCAACATCTCCATTGGTACTTCAACAGATTTTTTTCATTAGTTGCAAATTATCTGATTTAGAACTTGAGGGGGGGTTGTTGTCATGTATGGTTAAACCAATGAAGAAAAAACTTAGGAAGTATTTTGAAAACATGCCACCGATAATTACTTGTTCAGCCGCTTTAAATCCATGTTTTAATGTATCCGGGGTAGACTATCTTATCGAGAATATAAGTAGGGACTTGGAGTTTCAAGATGATGGTTTTGCAACTAGGTCATTGGATTGGTTTCACGAATCTTTTCAAGGTTTGTATAATATGTATTATACAAAATATGATACTAACCATACTCAATCAACAAGTGGTGGGGGTTCTTCATCGGGGGTGAGTCGTGATCCTTATGCTCGTTTGCTACACGGTTTAAAAGGCATAAAAAAGGCAAGGAATGATCCTACAATGTCCTCCGAGTATGAGCAATATCTCAAAGCGGATTTTGTCTCACATCTTCATCCCAAGGACTTTGCAACTTTTGATGTATTGGGGTTTTGGAAAGCAAAGGAAAATCAGTTTCCTGTTCTATCCCGCATGGCCATGGATATATTAAGTGTCCAAGCTTCTTCGGTAGCTTCTGAATCCGCATTTTCAACAAGTGGTAGGTTGTTGACAATCCGAAGAACAAGACTAACTCCGGAGTCTTTAGAGATGTGCATGTGCTTGAAGGATCACTTAGACGCTCAGGAGCGTAAACAAGACACATCTCCTCTTGAACTACCCTTAGACGTTGAAGAAGGTGTCTTTAATGTCGAGGTGCAACAAAATGAAGCCACTCAACTTACCGATCAAGAAATTGCGTTAGATGCTAGTAGCGACGGCTCTTCAGGAGAACCACGGCATGATTATATGATGAGCAGCGGAGCCGAAGATGACCAAACCGGAGATGGACATGATGGGTCTATGTCACATGGTTACTACTAGTATTGTGTTGTATTTTAAATGTTGTATTTCCTTTATGTTGTGTTGTATTTCCTTTATGTTGTATTTCGTTTATGTAATATTATGGTTTGTATTAAATAAAAGTTGAAGGTTATTCAGTTTATAGTATAACACCACAAAAAATCAAAAAAAAAAAAAACCGACCAAACCGGTTTTACCGGTTAACCGGAACCGAACCGGTTTAAAACCGGCAAACCGGTTTCACCTCAAACCGGTAAGAAACCGGTTTCAAACCGGTTTGGGTTTATGGCAAACCGGTTTTTCCTCCTTGTTGACCGAAACTGGTTCTGTTTGACCCAAACCGAACCGATCTGGTTAACCGGTTTGCGCACGACTAGCTATGGCTTAAGCCACCCCGCACCGGACAAGTCAATTATGTAACGTTTGTGTAACAAAACTTCAAAAAAATCAAATGTATATCATAAGAAATATATATGCATTTAAATTATTTAATAATTACCAATAAACAAGTGTCATTGGTTTTTTTTCAACTCCCACCGATGTGGACTTTTTATAAATACAAAATAGTAACTAAAATATACTCATCTATAAAACATGCCTATAGTATTCTTATCCATCGTAAATCCTATTTCTGGTTTATTGTCTCCAATCTCCAACACTGATGGGTCCTAAATCCATTTGAATCAACATACAATTTTATATCAAATTTTTACGAAGGTAAATTAAATTCATACGAAGTGACGTTGATGGTGAAACGCAAATGCTTATATGGTATTCATAGCCAACCCTTCTGTCATCTATAAATTAAAAAAACCAAAAAAGTTACAAGTCGAGGCAGCCAGTTATATGCCAACAGTCCACGTCCGAACAGTCGGTCAAGCACAAGTACCACAGCTTAGACACAAAAACACGCACCACATAACTCTTTAGAAAGAATACCAGAATTCAAATTGCATGGTTCAACCAAGGTACATACCGTCCATCATGTTACAGATTTAATTTAACCAAAACTCAACCTGATGTTCGTATTTCTGTATCTAATCCTACAAAACAAGCTCCCAATTGGCCGAGTCCCATTTCATGGCTTAAGAAAATCTTCAAATGTTCTTTGATGTTTTAGGCTTTTAGCGCATTCTTCATACTTTTAAAGCAGCTTTGTGAACCATTGTTTCTTACTGATCTCTCTACGTTTGCTACAAGTGCTTTGGATACAACCATACCAGAAATACAAAGAGCTACATTCAATGGCCCTATCAACAAGTTTGAAAGGGTGTTTGGATTTGGGTTTTGTAACTGAAGGCGTGAAGTGTAATGATCATTTTCAATTGTTTGGAAATACTGATTCTGGTTTTTATTAAAATTGAAATAGGTTAAAGAAATCATTTTTAGATGACTAGTTACATACCAGCTGCAATCTTTCAGGTTGGGTAAACAATCGCACAAAAAAGGTGGTAAGATGAACTGGTCAGACATATTGAATAAAGAGTTCAAACGCGCAGGGAAAAGTTGGGCCGACCCGCTAACACCTTTTTGTTTTTAGTCCATTTGTTTTAAATAAATACCTAACATGCTAATATTGATTTGTTAAAAACTAATCATAATGATAATACGAAACGCCAAAGTATCAAAGAGGAAACGTTCGAATGTGAACAAAATATGTATGATGACCTCGACAGTAAGACACAGCAGCTTCTGCATAGTCGCTTTACAGAGATTTATGCTTAGTACTATGAACAACTAATATGTTTTTGCCAAAAATAAAGATTGCAGTAAGAAAACAACATTTGCTTCATAGCAGTTTAGAAGATGCACATATTAAGAAATTATTATCACAATGCCATTACGTACTTTCCCAAAGAACCCCGCTTCGCTTGTCACCTAAAGGAGCCACTAACATGTTCTTTTCCGCTTCAAACATTCGTCTGTTAAATGTATTCCACAAAGCTAGTCCTTTGATTTGACTTACATGTTATTACTTGTTCTCAGCAGAGACCTGTGTCCCACACAGAGATAGCATCAAGAATATTACTCCCGTAATACTTATCTGCGTTGACGCCCATAACCCAGTTTGAGATTAGACACAACCCAAATTCAGACATAGTCCGAATCTGTATTCAAAGAATGGTTTCACCATCTGAAACGACCAAAAAATGATATGTCGAACAATATGGTGGCTTTTATGTATGTTTCACAGTTTACATAAAAGTTTAAATGGCACCAACTATATTGCCCATTGAATAGACGACCGTGGTACATGGAAATTATTCATGTTACACAAGATCAATTAAAAAGAAAAACGTAAACTAGAATGTAAATCATAATCTTCAAAGAAATAAAGAGGTGTTAGATGGAAAAAAATCACCCATAATGTGGTAGAAACGATCCATTGCCAATTTACTGGAAAGAGATCAAATCTTAACTTCCAGAGAAAGGGAATAAACTATTTATGCAACATTACAAATGCAATATGGCTAAAAGTTTACACTCTTATTTATAAACACATCAACTAAACATAATAAACTAAACAGAAGAATTTTTTACTATCAAAATAATCATCTACTGAATCGACCCACCCATGAGTAAATGGGCCAAAATTGTTATACTGTATTCTTTTATGTTAACTGTGTGGTTCTTAATATATGATAATTTTTATCTTGTTTATAGACTGTGGCATCAGTCAAAGGTCACCTTGACTACTCGATCTGTTTATAGACTGTGGCATTCAGATGGAAGAAAATTTGCTACAGGGAACCAAGACAAAACCTGCAGAGTGTGGGACCTCCGAAACCTTTCTAACCCCACTTCAATATTGAAAAGAACTATGGGTGCAGTCCGGTCAATTCGTTTGCTCTTCAAATGGGCAGTTTTTTGGAACCTGCAGATTTCCTGCATGTCTATGAAACCATCAAAAACTATGAAAAGAGGTAAGAAATTGATTTCTTTGGTGAAATATGGGGAGTGTCACTTAACCTAGACGATGAAACCTTTTATGTTGGAGTGTGGGACCGAACTTATGTGAGTTTGTACCTTGATGCCTTTGTGTAGGGTCTAGTAGTTGTGACATAAAAATAAGAGGTTTTTTTTTTCTTTCTGAAACGAGTTTCTTTTGTTAACGTGTTCTTGATTCTGCTGTAGTTTTGGCTATTGGAGTATATGATGAATTGAGACATGGGGTGTTATGTAAAACTTTGTTAAGAAAATGTATAGTAGTCATCTTTGATGGTATGTGTTGGCCAGTTGTTCAAATTCAAAATTTTGAATTGTCCTGTTTCAAATCCACATTGGTGAAAGCCAATATCTTTTTGTCTCGAATCAGGGTTAAGTTTCTTCCGAGACATGTGTTTCAATGTATTAACTAGGTCTCTACCCGTTCGATGGACGGTTTTCTCAATACCTTATTATAATCGTAAACTTGTATTTTGAGTTTTAAGGTTTAATAATTATAGCAGAATGCACACAATTTGCTACGGATATATTAAAGGAGTTATAAAAGAATAATAAGATGTTTCGTTTGCGTATTTAAGAAATCATATGTAATATAGGTTAGAGTACCCTAAATAAAAAGCAACAAACATACATTCCGATTAAAGTACCTCAAATAAAGGAAATCAAACATCCAATTCGATTAATACTAAGAAAACATTGAAAATGGCAATATATTTTTAGCGAAAAAGAATGGACGATGAAAAAAACATAAAAGATCTATGCTTAAAGGATATTTCTAAGCATTCTTCAGTATCCTTCCAATGATTACTTGATTTGAGGTTGTATCTCTTTTTTCCTAAACATATTAAAGAACTTGTTAGGTTAAGTTGTTAGAATTATCAAACTAATACATTGCATGTGAATAACCTTAGGAAATAAGTAAACAACTTGGTTTGCAAGCAGACTTATTGTTGTAGTTGATGATGCAATAGTGTAAATCCATTCGATAAATCCGTTTATAACTTTGCAAGTAAATATCAAATTGTGTTATTTTATTTTCTTTGGTAGGAGACGTTATTAAAAACGAATAGAAAAATTTGTTGAATTATTATATGTTTGTTAATGTATTTTGTTGTTATAATTTTTTAATGTACAGATAATACAAAATTAAAATAATATATAAAATTTTGAAAAGATCATTATGAATCAGAAACATCTCTATTTAAAAACAACTATGTTGCAGATTTTGATTTTTATACTTTCACAGAACCTAAAAATTTAAAAGCGAATTAGAACTTGAAAAGTGTAAAATTTATGATCATAGAAATTAGGTTATGATATAAATAACTAATTACCGTCAATTCCACATATGGTTTCAAATTGAATAATTAATATTTTAAGACAATGTGTATCAGCTCTAGTAAAAGTCATTAGCTTATGCATCCGGTCATTGAATAATAAATGTCACAAATATAATGAGTATAAGGAATATGTAAATTGATTGTTTCGAATAACTCATTCAAGATCCATTAGTAATATAGTCATTGACTCATATCGTATGATGTTTGATTGTGAATATTTTGGTTTCAAACTTCCCTAGTTACATCTATAAAAGTATAGAGAAAATATGTCAGTTGTCTTTATTAAAAAAATAATATATATAAGGAAAATAATTCGTGTTGCTTTTCTGATTTCTTCAACTCTTTATTTACGTTATTTAGTGTATTTCTTAAAAAAAACATTTTCTTTTCATCTAATCCCGTGGCGATCACTATCTCATTTCATTATTTGGTTTGAGTTGTTACTTTTATCATGTAATCTTTGACACGAGTGCAATGATGTGGTATATATTTAACTCATGATAAGGGCAGTTTGATCACTTAAATAGGTTCATTAGTCACATGTTTTCTCTAATATATTTCAAACTTGAAGCAAATATAACAACTTCTGTTTAATTTTACCCTCCATTTCATTCACCCATGTGATTTTCTAATCTATCCATTTCATTCACCCATGCTTTAATTGACACGGTTAGATAGACTTTTTGTCTAACAACAAAGTAGATTACTCATTATTATTAATGCTACCGGAAAATCCACATGTACACAATCACATATTATTAAACAAACTTAACACTAACAGGTAAAAGGGTTTTACAAAAATCTGCTAGTATCTCCGTTCTAAAATAAATGTTCAGTTTGACTTTTCAGAGTCAAAATGATTCAACTTTAACCTTAAATATTTTTTGATACTTGATGCAAATACATGAATAGATTGGGTTTAAAATGTGTTTTAATTGATATAATTTTCGTCAAGTATTATATAACATAAAACAAAATTTTTAATGTCAAAGTTGACAAAAAAGACTTAAAAAGTCATATTGGACACTAATTTCGAATAGATATAGTATTACTTTACAAGTACACACAAAATACCATTGTAGAGAGTAGTCAAGTTTGCAAAAAGGCAAATTAACTATATTAGTTGTATGCTTTCATTCATTTCCCAATTCAAGTACTCTACTACTTTTAACACATTATTAGTATTGTACTTTAGTTAAACTCGTAAAGTCGTCACTTAGTAACATCTAAGCAGGGAGTGATCTAGCATGGCATAACAGCTAGTATGAATTAAAGCATATCATCAATCTTACATATAAGCAAATTGTTGTACCCAGATTCTCTTGAGCTTTTTGTTTCTCACCTTATCCACTTGAGTTCACCATCTCTTATGAGGTTGAAATCTAGGCGTTGTGTCTACAGTACGTTTTTATTTTGATTTAGTGTTTTGGTTTTAGGTTGTTAGAAAATTTAGCCGAAGTTTAGAGTCTGTTTCAATTTAAATTTGAATATAGTCACTGTTTATAAGTTCTAGCGTGGATCTTCAAGAGAATAGAACATAAGTTAATAGAAATGAAAAACTATAAACCATAGTGTATCATAAAAGTAGTGTGTTTTAAATTACAGCGTTTATAGATATAAGAATGCATGAATAATAAACAAAGTAACTTTAAGTATTTTAGAGACAAAGAATACACATCTCGAGTCTTTTGTAATCTGTTTACTTAGTAACATCTAAGCAGGGAGTGATCTAGCATGGCATAACAGCTAGTATGAATTAAAGCATATCATCAATCTTACATATAAGCAAATTGTTGTACCCAGATTCTCTTGAGCTTTTTGTTTCTCACCTTATCCACTTGAGTTCACCATCTCTTATGAGGTTGAAATCTAGGCGTTGTGTCTACAGTACGTTTTTATTTTGATTTAGTGTTTTGGTTTTAGGTTGTTAGAAAATTTAGCCGAAGTTTAGAGTCTGTTTCAATTTAAATTTAAATTTCAATTTAAATTTAAATTTGTTCAAAATATCGTTACACACAAAGATTGCTGAGAGTTTCTTTTTCATCTGAGAAAAATAATGAAACTACACGAAGGAAAAACCATTTAACAAACCGATAAACTTGCCCACATATTCTACACGTCGTCTTTTTACGCAAAACGATCTTGAATGGATTATTGACAACCATGTATCAATATTTTTGGTCACATAAAAATTGGTCATGATCAGCAAAGCACCCTCACATACACATTCTCTATCTTATTCGATAGACATATTATCCACACACGCTTTTGAACTGTCACCCGATAGAAACATATGAATAACCAATTTTATTAACATGATTGATATGTGTAGCTGACGTAAAAATCTGTTCAACAAAAGCACAAACATGTTCATCCATGAATAATCTATTCAACAAAAGCACAATCATGTTCATCCATGAATACAGTCGTATAGTTCGCATTGTCATTTAGAATTTCGTACGTGACCTCACACCATAAACGTATAACTATAACTTTAGTTGCTTGTAGTGGTATAAATTTAATGACTAAATAACCGTGAGTCATATTTTTCAAGAAAAAAAGCTTATCCATCAATGTTAATGAATTGTATATTGCATAAACAGAGATATATACATTACATTGGTCGCATCACTTTTTCAGTAAATACCACTACTCACACAATCCTTAGATTGTTGACTAAAGGTGTGTTTGTTTCATTAAGATGTTTTGGGTCTGAATTTGACTACCACCTCTTAGTAGTAAGAGGTGGTTATAAAGTCTGAATGAGATAATGTTGTTTGTTTTTTTTATAATTGTCTGAAGAGAAAAGTTCATTTGCATACTAGTTTCTGCCCACACATACTGAGGGACAAATCCTCACCATTCATTTGGGTTTGATCCAACGGTTGAAATTAATCTAAGATTTAATTTTATTAAACATAATTCCTCCGACTATATAAAGTTTTAATTTTTTTTATACTCCCATTTGCTTCATTTTTTACACACAGTTCGTGTGTGTTTCCTCCGGACCTCTCCCTCCAAAAACCAGTGATCATCATTCCGACTACTTCACGATCAGGAACCAATCTCACTTTTTAAACACTTCAACCTACATATCACCACCGTCGTCGAGCACTGCCGCCGCCTTCGTGGACCACCGCTGTCATGGTCGCCGTGGATCGCCGCCGCCGCCGCGCACCACTTGCGTTAGTTCAGTTTCTACGACTGTAAACACTATTCTACAATCTATATAATTCAACTAGCTTTAATTTAATCGTTTTAATTAGTTGATTTGTGATGTTATGATGCATTTCTTGTTTTAGTTTGTGATTGATATTAGTTTATTGCAGTTATTTATGTTATTATTAGGGTTACGATTAGTCTAGAATATGTTAAATTAGTTTTGAATTTAATTAGCGGTATGATGTTGATGTTAATCTGCTAGTTGTTCGTAATGAATAACTTTTGCGTGATTTAATAGCGTGCCTGT
Organism: Tanacetum coccineum; assembly: GCA_026074375.1. NCBI lineage: Eukaryota > Viridiplantae > Streptophyta > Magnoliopsida > Asterales > Asteraceae > Tanacetum > Tanacetum coccineum. The sequence continues at coordinate 31,813 of BQNB010027228.1, read as the reverse complement.
TGATGTAGTTTGTTGTCGATATGAAATAATATGAATTTTGTAGCTTATCGTTATTGTTAGTTATATAATTAGTTTGATGATGATGCCGATGTTGATGATAAATGATTGACGTGCGATAATAGATGTATCAGTTGTTGGAATTTTTAGTGATCTGAATTTAGTAGTTCATTGTGGTTTAGTTTTATTAGTAGTTTCTTTGATTATGAAAGCATTTATTAAAGTGTTTTAGTAATTTGTTAGCGTTTGGTAATGATTGTTACAAGAGTCAAACTAGCGAAAATCTCTTAGATTTTATTTTATTAGCAACGATTGTAGCTCATGTAGTTTTAGGATCTGAAAGGTGGAAGTTGCGTAACAGCATTGGATGTGCATATTTATAAGATTTAAGAGTGATTATCACTTAATGTACGCGATTGGCTAGCTAGTGTGGTCGTATTGGACTTAGGTTGATGTACGCGATTGGCTAGCTAGTGTGGTCGTATTGGACTTAGGTTTATCACAGTGATAGTTCCTTAGTTATCTACACAACCATTCAGTTGCAAATAAGTGTGGTTCCAACAATATGAAGTGTGTGTTATGTTATCTTAAAAATGTGACTGAAACTTGTATTCCAATAGCCTTGTTTTTTTAAATATGTAGTAGTTTTTTTCAACCATGTATTGGTGTAATAAAAACAAGCAGGTACATCTGCTTTTGTGTGTTTTTAATCTACTAAATCTGATACTTTTAGTAGCATCTTGTCATCTTGTAGTTGTGCAGTCATCAATTGACGTTTAATAAGCCTCATAGATATTAATGCACGTTTGATGAAACTTCATTAAAAGTAACGTTTGACCAAGGCGAGTTGAGCTAAATAAACTCAGTGATATTGGTGTTTGCTTGGTTAAAACTTTATTTGAAAAACTCTACTAGCGTCCTATGAACAAGTGCATGGTCCTATAAACGTCTCCTAAGTGTAATTTCGATATTTATATATGAAATTCTAATCCAAGTAAGTAATCCCTGCTTAGGATGATAACTCGCCACAAGGTCAGTGAGTTGCGCCTAATGAGTCAAAACTCGTTTGGTTTATTTGATGTTTGTAAACATATTACTAAGAAGCCATTACACATTACAAGGTCTTGAGTACCGCCTAGCTAAGTTTGCAGCCATGTTCATAATGTAATAATAACAAAAGTAGATATATAGAAAGCGTACCGAAATCGTCATCTCCTATGGCCTTAGCATCAGAGTATTGTTGAATAATCTCATAAACCTTCCCCTATCAATAATATTATCACAACAAATGATTGACTTAAATTAATAATGAGTAAAATACATAATAACAAACTGTAATTAGCTACCTGCATACCTGAATGATATGACTTAACTCATCATATTTAGCGTATCCGTTCATATAGTTCTATTTGGATGTTCTTAAGAGTTCTTTGTAAAAATTCTTGTAGATCTTATGAAGAAGCTTAGCAGCAGCCTCATCGTAGGCGATGTGACCTTTAAGTACAAGTTGATGCCTGAGGACTTTGATGCATAAATTAGTGTAAAAATCAGATGAAGATCTTCCCCACATGTTTGAGGAATGTGATCGCCACGAGCTCATGGGAACACAAAGGCTTTGAACCTTCCTTTCCCGACTAAACCAATCATTATCAAACACCGTATATCAGAGGGTGACTATTTTGAGCAGTGGTACATCAATACCCTCAATGGAATTATCGTCCAACCAACACCAATGTATATAAACCACCCACATTGAACACTAGCCAAACAAGTTTAAGTATCTCCTTTGCTTGTTCTTCCCCTGGAACACCACCCGAAACAACCATTCCAACTGTCGGTCCAGATGTTATAAAGTCTGAAATCAGCAGCTTTCACAAGCTTAATACAATGACAAGAGCCCGTAGTTCACCTAATTTGTGTGAACTTGGTGCCACATCACAGACGAATCTTAGAAACCCAATGCCAATCTTAACCAACCAACAATACTACCCTCCATGTTACATATTAAAGAAAGCAAAACATAATTTGTGCATATTCATCATCTGTATATTTTTGTCTTTTATCTTTTTTTGTCTTACAATTTGTACCAGTAGAGACAAAAAAAATTAACGATGACTTTACTCATCATCTAGCAGATGCTAAAGATCCTAACGTATTTGCTGTTTGTGCAGGTGAAGTGCATGATTCAAGGCTTTGGCCGAGGCTTGAGATGACATAAGACAACCCTCTTGAGATATTTGCAAGAGCACACATTGCATTTTCTTACATACAAAGTTTTATACTCAGATGTAATTTTAACAATTTATGGGTTTAATTTTAAGCCACTTAATTCACTACTTAGGTGGTGATTGTTTCACATCCTAATATTGAAACTGAGGATGGCTTTACTCCGCTTGTGTCCATTGTAGTTTGGTTGCTAGTTCTGCGGCTACTTCAAATATCACTTGTGATATTTCATTGATTTGTATGTTATTTTATATATTATCACATATGTGTTTATATTATCAAAAAAAGTAAAAAAAATCTATTTTTTACTCTTTTAAATACAAAATATTTAAAATCTATATTAAAAAAAATCTTTATTCGGATCAATCGGGTCAACCCGAACCTGAGCTAGCCAAAAAATCAACCCCCTACCCGACCCTATTTAGTATTTGAGGTACTCGGTTTGACCCGAATAACCCCAATAAAATTTTGGACCCAACTAACATGACCCGAGTATGCTTAAAAATTTCAACGCGCGGCCGCTATCACCCTCGTTATATGACATGTTTAATATCACTTGTGATATCTAATAAACATAGTTAATGTCTAATATAACTTGTGATATTTGTTATATGACATGTCTAATATCACTTGTGATATTTCATAAACATATTTAATTTCCCATATCGCTTGTGATATTTCAGAAACAAATAAGTATACTTTTTAACCTTTAGTGTCATCTGTGATATTTCATTGCTTTTTACTTCCGGGTTTATCTCGAAGGTAGGGTAGGATCTGTCTACATCTCACCTCCCCCATACATCCCTTAGGCGGGATTAGGTATGTTGTTGTTGTTGTTGTGTGAAATTTCATTGCTTTGTATATTTTTTTATATATTATCACCTATGTGTTTTCTAATTTTTTATACTTTTCAGGTACTAGATGGTTTTGTCTTTCACCGCAATAGACAAGCACAAGAAATGTTATACTGTCGGTTCATGATTGTTTAAGAATGAAACTTTGCTCAAAAGTTTTGTTCTTTTTAGAATTTATAACAAGTAATCAATCTTATCTATCACTTGTGATACTATACTCTTAGTAGGAATAAAAGGGTTAAACATCGTTAGGTGAATTCTTATTTTGCTCAAAAGTAATGCTAGATTAAAGCAACACTCTTTTGATTTTGAGAATACGTCAAGTTTTTATGCTTCCTTTTTATTCATTTTGGTATTTGTAAGTGACACTTGTTTATCACTTGTGATATTACATTGTATCAAAGTTGAAAAGTATTAAAGTGGTCTATGTTAGTCACTTTAGAGTAATATCATAGGTGATAAGGTAATAGAATGTGAAATTAGTCACTTTAGAGTAATATCTCAGGTGATATAGCCAGAAATGACGACTGATGTCTACTTTTTCTTATTTCATTGCTTTATCACTTGTGATATTACTCATATGTAGAATACCATAATTAGTGTTACATTATATTACTTTATCACATGATATTACTCTTAAGTGACTAAGAACGACAATTTAAATACTCTCTATTTTCCTTACAGTGTTATATCACAAGAGATAAATAAGTGTCACTTACAAATACCAAAATAAATAAAAAGGAAGCAAACTATGAAAATAAAAACTTGACGTATTCTCAAAATCAAACAAGGGTATGCATTGCTTTTGATCAAAATAAAATATTATATTGCTTTATCACATGAATTTTTTTATTTTTTTATCTATCAATGGCGATATTACAATGTCATGGATAATAATTATTAAGCCATGGGTGAATCTTAGTTGATAAAGGTTATATTTATCACCGGTGATAATACAATCTCAAGGGTAATCAATGTTAAGCCAGGAGTGAATCTTAGTTGACAAAGGTTATATTTATCACCGGTGATATTACAATATCAGGGGTAATCAGTGTTAGCCACAAATGAATCTTAGTTAACAAGGTTCCGAAGGCGGATTTGGCAAGTCTGAAGGCTGATGTTGTTTTCAAATAGTCTAAGAATATCACATGTGGTAAAGAAAAGTTATGTATAAACCACTTGTGATAATACAGCTAGTGGTTAGAGGTTTGGAGTTTTTGGTATAGGGCTTAGTGGTTAGGGGTTTAGGGTTTTTGGTATGATCTTAAAGTCTATGTATATATATATCACTTGTGATATTATACTGAGTGGTTAGAGGTTTAGGGTTTTTGGTATAAGGTTTAGTGGTTAGGGGTTTAGGCTTTTTGATATAGATTTTAAATTTTATGTATATATCACCTGTGATATTATACCTAGTGCTTAGGGGTTTAGGGTTTTTGATATAAGATTTAGTAGTTAGGGGTTTAGGTTTTTTGGAATATAGGGTTTAGTGGTTAGGGAGGGGGTTTGGGTTTTTGGTATAAGGTTTAGCGGTTACGGGTTTAGGATTTTGGTATAGGGTTTAGTGGTTAGGGTTTTAGGGTTTTTGGTATAGGTTTTAGTTGTTAGGGTTTTGGGGTTTTTGGTATAGTTTTTAATGATTAGGGGTTTAGGGTTATATGTTTTAAGGTTTATGTATATATCACTTGTGATATTATACCTAGTGGTTAGGAGTTTAAGTTTTTGGAATAGGTTTTAGTGGTTAGGGGTTTAGGGTTTTTGGTGTAGGTTTTAGTAGTTAAGGATTTAGGATTTTTGGTATAAGGTTTAGTGGTTAGCGGTTTAGGGTTTTTGGTATAGGTTTTAGTAGTTAGGGGTTTAAGGTTTTTTTATAGGGTTTAGTGGTTAGAGGTTTAGGGTTTTTTGTATAGGGTTTAGTGGTTAGGGGTTTTGGGTTTTTGGTATAGGTTTTAGTGGTAAGTAGTTTAAGGTTCAAAGTTTATGTATATATCACTTGTTATATTATACCTAGTGGTTAGGGGTAAGAAAACGTGCGAAAACGTAAGAAAATGTCCAAAAACGGACGAAAACGTGTGAAAACAAAATAAAACGTGTGAAAGCGGACGAAAACGAAAGAAATTGTGCGAGAACATAAGAAATTGTCAGGAGTAATAAGTGTTAAGTCATTAGTGAATTAAGTAAATAAATGTTCACATTTATTTATCACCGGTGATATTACAATGTCTGGGGTAATAAGTGTTAACCACGAGTGAATCTTAGTTGATAACAATGATATTTGATAACGATTGAATTTAAAACGACAATCAGCAGTGATATTACTCATATGCAGAATACCATTATTAGTGTTATATTCTATTGGTTTATCACATGTGATATTATTAATATGTAGAATTTCAGAGTTAGTGTTACATTCTATTGCTTTATCACCTGTGATATTACTTTTAAGTGACTAAAAACGACAATTGAAATATTCTTCATCTTTTTTACAGTGTTACATCACAAAAGATAAATAAGTGTCACTTACAAATATCAAAATGAATAAAAAGGAAGCAAATTATGAAAATAAAAATTTGACGTAGAAGATGATACTACACATAAGTTTCATTCTTAATCAACCCCGAGCAAACAATAAAACATTTCTTGTGCTTTCTAATATTTTTATACTTTTCAGGTACAAGATGTTAATATATAAAAAATATACAAAACAATGAAATGTTTCAGGTGATATTAAATCTTGATAATGACATAAGAATGAATTATGAGACTAGATTACAAAGTCGTTTAATATTATATATCAGTATATAAATATGTTTGGATTAAAAACATGTTCAATAACAAAAAAAATATATAAACATATGTGCAAGATTTAAACATCAGGTCGTTGACTTACGATTCTTCATAGCATGTTTGATTCATAGGAGGTTTGATGGATGTTGTGGGGGTCGGTGAAGCTTGAGGCAAAGAATAATGGAAGGGTCTGTATGTTTGGGTGGGAAGAAGCTTCCCTAATTTTTTTAGGCCGGTTTTGGTGAGTCGTCACTGATAACCAATAGACCAATAAGAAAGTTAGTTAAGACAGTTAAGTTAGTTATTTACAGTTACTTTAAAAGGTCACAATCCTTGGTTCTTGTGAACCAACACATCCTTTCATCATAACAACAGTTAGTATGTTATAAATAGGCCGTATGAATGACACTTTAAATCAATCAAAGTACTTTACAGAAATATCTTGTGTTATTTTCCCTCTAAATTCTATTTTGCATACTTCATTGCATACTGCACTTATATATACACTGCATATCAAAATCTTTCCACACTTCTGTCAATCAACATGGCAAGCATAAACTCTTTCTATGAGAACAGATGGTCAAGGCCAAATTCTAGTGCTTGTGGCCATTCTAATATGTGGCATCAGAGCAAAAGTCTTGGGAGACCTCTAAGAAAGAGACTACACTATGACTTCATTCAAAGACAATTGAAAAGGGAAAAAGAGGCAAGACTTGGAAACTGCATCAGGCAGATTACCCATGATTGCAAGGACATGCTGAGAAAGAAATTGGAAGAAATAGAGTTGTATAATTCTACAATCTCTCAAAACAGAAATAGGAAACAAAAGTGTTACAAATGCAGACAAAGAGGACATATCATCAAGAACTGTCCTATGAAGGAAAAGAAATATGATGAAGGGACAAAGAAGGTTGGTAACACAAGTGTCATGATGAAGGGACAAGAGTCTGCAAATTTGATAAATAAAGAACTCATGACAACAAAGCCCACTGTAAGTTTAAAGTATCCTGAATGGATTCATTTCTCAACAAAATGCATGATTAAGGGTACAGATCAAGGGCATTGGGATGATATTTGGTACATTAGCAATGACACAAACATGCATTTATGTTCCAAATTAAATCTCTTTTGCAATATAAAAGAAAACTTTGCTGTCAATAAATTGGATGATCAGATGAAATTCTTATTTACTTATGGAATAGGAGAAGTTGTGGTCAAAAATGGTGATCAAGGGTATCTTATACCAGGGGTTCATTATGCCCCTGAAGTCACTTTAAATATCCTTTCAATAGAACTGTTAGAAAGACAGGGCATTGAAATCATATATGAGGATAACACATGTAGACTAATCTATATGTTTTCTAATCCAAAAGACCACAAACTGAATGAGGATAAGTTAAGAACTATGCAGAATGAGTATTTAGAAAAATACTTTGATTCATTGGAAAAAGGAGATACTAGTAATACAGAAATGAAATCAGTTGGCATGATAAGCATGGAAGATGATCTGATTGAGATTAAAGGAACTATATATTCAACAAGGGTAAATACCTTTAATGAATATGTTGCTTTTCTCAACTTGTTAAAGCAGGATGAGATAATTAGTCAAGAATGGGATGTCTTTAGAAATAAATTTGATAAAGTGGTTAAATGGTTCTATGAAAAATATTTGGAGAGATCCCTACCTGGACCAATACCTCCCAAAATTAATGGAGTCACTATATACTTAATGGATTTGTATAAACTTGTTGAAAGCCTTGGGGGATATTTAAGTGTCTACTTTGCAAAGGATTTTGGTAAGATAGGGGAAATACTAGGGCTGTCAATTCAAGATGGAGAAGAAGTGAGAAGATGTTATATAAATTTCTTGGATGTGTTTACATCCTACTATAAGACTGCAAGGGTGCCAAAACAAGAACACAACCTTGTTCTTGGTATGCCTACAAAGATTGTAGAAAAAGGCAAAAAGAATACCTGCCTAGCATCTCATCAATGTGATTTTGCTGAGATCCAAGCACCCAACATGGAAGCAGCAAACAGAAAAGGAAAAGAGAAGATTGAGCACTTTGGAATTATACTTGAAGATACAAGAAAGGAATCAGACAGTCACCACTTTCAACCTATACAACCAAACATCAAAAGGAGTCTGAGTATGAACAAAGACATGCAAGGAATGATCAAAAAACCAGAACCTGCAGACAAGGAAGACACCAACAGCAGCTCAAGTGATGGCTTCACCATCATTACTTGAAAGGAATCATACAAGGAAAGAAGACTAAAACTGTTAAACCTTATGATCTTAGGGGGGAGATTGTTGGAAGTCTAAGATCACAATTTCATCAAACAGTTTCATAGTACTTATGATATATGTAATTTTAGTATAGTATAGAACTTGCAGACCCATTGTACATATGAAATAAGGGCTGAACGTTTTATAGTCTGGGCCAAAGGCCAACAAACCAATAAGAAAGTTAGTTAAGACAGTTAAGTTAGTTATTTACAGTTACTTTGAAAGGTCTTGGTTCTTGTGAACCAACACATCCTTTCATCATAACAACTGTTAGTATGTTATAAATAGGTCGTATGAATGACAGTTTAAATCAATCAAAGTACTTTACAGAAATATCTTGTGTTACTTTCCCTCCAAATTTAGTTTTGCATACTTCATTGCATACTGCACTTATATATACACTCCATATCAAAATCTTTCCACACTTCTGTCAATCAACATGGCAAGCATAAACTCTTTCTATGAGAACAGATGGTCAAGGCCAAATTCTAGTGCATGTGGCCATTCTAATAATATGTAGGTAAGAAAGCATGGAATGACTTGCAACTTGGTCCCAAAGCTGTACTTTACCTCCTAAGCAAATGTTTACATATCTAATACAGTGAACTCAAAACATAACTTGTCAACAATTATGGGCAACACTTTCTCATTAGTCTCCTAATTTTTTCCTCTTTAGCTCATGCACAAAACAACTCCTCTTCATGTCCCATAGATTTCAACTATATGGAGACCTTCCCATGGGACACAATTCTGTTGTACAGCCCTTAGAAGCCACTTCAGCATCGGCCTCTCAAACTACCTAAAAGTTACAAATACTTTTTTTTCACAAACCTGCAAACATCCAATTCTTGCATCAAAGATTTCCAAACTCATCTAGATTTACTCTCTGTCAAACAATCATTCTCCAAGTGCCTTGAGTGCCCTACAGAATTGGCGAACAACCGACAACCCAACAAATTATGCAGGGATTGTTACGTTATCGGATTTTGTAGATAAGGCCAGTCCCATATCTGCCCTTGAGTCCTCTTGCAAAAGGAGATCTAGGTGGACATCTTGTCTTGCTGCTTGCCAGGAAGTTAATGTAAGGTTAGTACCTTTGAGCTGAAACTTATCTAAACTCATCAAACAAGCCGGGTCTTAAAAAGTTGCATGCCTTTTTAAAAGACGAATCACGTGAATGAAAAGGAAAGAAAAGTAACATATTTCTGATAAAAAGGTCTGCGATATGAACTGGATAAAGAGACTGGTTTTCATAGTGATTCTCCTGCTGCCTCCTCGTCGCAGAAGCCAAGACATTAAACTTGTTGGCGAAACAAATTTTAATATAGGTATGAGTAGTATCGTAGTTTTTCAAAAAAGACTGTTTCTAGCGCAGAGGGACATGAATGCACTTCAAGCAATTCTAGACGACGCTCTAGCGTATCAAGTTTCTCATTTAGAGATGCCAATTTGCTATTTGTTGTAGCCTCGACAAAAGGAGACATACTTTGTTAATACACTATAGAGATTAAAAATTTACCAGTGATGTGAAGAACATAATGGAGATTCACTCTACAATTCATGTCATTAAAACCATACGATACATAATGACTAAACAGGACTGGAGCTCTAAACATATAAATGCTGATAGCATTAGTTTAACTCTTATTAGTGGCAACAAAGCTGTAGATTCTATTGAGAGGATTAGATCACAGATAATTTGTTAATACTCACTTGCAAGCTACACTAAACAGAAACGTAGAGATAAAATACCTGAAACCTAACTTAATACAACCATGAAACTAACACTCGTTTAACTCATGTCACTTGACAGAGTAATCAAAATCGACTCAAATTGCGAGCAGCTCGATAAACACTATTATTCTCTTTACAAAATCTAATCACAAGAAGTAAACACTCATCATATCTTCCAAACATCGCAACAACCAAAACATAAACAACAAACTCATTATCGCAAACAACTAACCATTGATACATTCGTCCATACTAGAAACAACTCTACTTCCTAATTCCTATAACCATATCAAGTAGTCATATCCAAACTATCGTCAATCGTCTAATTGAAACAATGATTTGTTATCCTACACCAAAAAGCTTTTTAGTTGATAACTTAATTATTACATCAAATTGATTATAAAATCATGACCTAACTTTATAATTAACTCAAATTATTAGCATTTACTATCAAAAACACAATACCGCAATTACTATATATCACTAATTATTCACAAATGTCATAAAAACATAAAGAAAATTCAAGAATATCACAAAAATACTTAAATAGTAATAACAAACTACGGATCTGTATTTTCGTACCATCATTGGCGTTCTGAATCGGTTCGTTTTGAACCGATTTTTTCAGGATCGGTTGATTTACTTGTTCCTTGTTGCATTTTTGTGTTTATTTCGTGATTTGCACGTTTAATTTGTACATATTTTTGGATTTTTTTTGTTAGGGTTTGATGTGTAGAGAGAGAGAATGTGTGTGATGTGTGTGTTTTTTTGACGTGAAATTGAGGGTAGTTGGGGTAGTTTACATATTTACATGTTTAGTCCCTCTTTCATGTTTCAAAATTTGGCAATAATGGTTCGTCCGTGTTTTTTATCATTTGATCAAATCTTATGTAATCAACTACTCAGATTTATCCCTCAGTATGTTAGAGAAAAGTGGTATGCAAAATAACTCGACTCATTGTCTGAATGGTTTAATTGTCCATTTTTTTAAGTATATAATGAACAATAACAATATGATGAATAAATAACTTATGTAAATGTGAAACAAAACATTCTTATCGTAAATTTAACACACTAATATAAATTATCGGGTCGGGTTTATTTAACACAATAATAAACTTTTGATGTTTATGAAATCAGCCTAAATTATCACATATTTTTGACTTATATTATAGTTATAATAACTTTATGCAAATTCATGTTATTATATATATAATCATTAGAGATGTAAGTTACTATTCACGTTAAGCACTGTTAATTGTCCAACCCAATTGTGTTAGTCCAGCCCAAGCATTGGCCCATTTCGTGTACCCAACAACTGTAAATATCTACACCCATGGCTTCCATCGGTTTCTGCGACATTCCACCACCTCATTAAATCCATATCTTCCCAAGTAGTTTGATGTTCTTCGGTTTTCAATCTACTGACATCACTACATGTGTATGAACTGAGCTTAGGATCTGCTTCAACGAATTACTGTTGTGAGTTTCTATTTTAGTGTGTTATGTTTGTGTATTCTAATCCACTGGGTTGTGGCGATTCGTCATGATGATTGAACGCGGTGTGTTGTCCGTCTCGATTACATATAGGAGGTTCACTCTTATTCTTTATCTGTTTTTTTCTTTTTTCTTTTTTGCCGGGTTTTAGTGTCGCTTTTCACAATTAAGGTTGGTTGGAATTCTCAGGATCCGGCCCTATCAGACCTTTGTCTCAAGCCTTTTCGTGAGTGGACCAAACTTAGCATTACAACTATAACGGATAGTGGCGTATGGCTTGCGTGTTTAACCAGATACTGAATCAAACTTATCAGGCCTGAATGAACCAAACTTATATGTATTATACTTTCTTGGTGACGATCAACATCAGTGAACTATCACCGGCTACCTTTTTGGTATGCAGCCGTGATAGATTTATTCGTGAAACTCTTACCTGATCCCTTGAAAGCCTAATACCAGAATGACAGAACTTAATGTCGTTTTTTTAATGCTTGATACGACCCGAACACACTATATATAATATAATATATAAGTATATAAGGATAGTAACAATTATAGTATAGTATTTTCCGTCGGGTTCGAGAAACAAACTTTTAACCAAAGTTGTCTCAAAAACCTCCCGGGTCGTTTTCCCTCGACGAAGTGTGAATTGAAAATCGGTTAAGTCCGTGATCGCGCGTTCTGAATGGTTTTGAAGATTTTGATTTGGTTGTCTAAATTCTACTAAAAATAAATGACAAGTAGATAAATGTACGAAAACAAACAATTAAACACGTAAGCATAAAATGTAAACGAGAATTAAAAACGCGACATTTAAAACCTAAATTATCTAAAATTAAACCTAAAATGATTTTTCTATTTTTCCTAATCCTATTTTACTAATTTAAAAGAAAAGGCTAAGGAAATTCTAAAACGAGAACACTTAAAGCTTAAAAACAGAGAAAACGAGAACGGGAGCGAAATCCCGTTATTTAAAAAGTGAAATTTCAAAATATTAACCTTACGAAAGCAAATTTATTTTTCCTAAGTCCTAAATGATAAAAGAAAATTTTCTAAAAAAGAATTTTATTTTTTTGACTTTTATTTTATTTAATATGATTTAAAAACAGTTTTAATGAAAATTAATTATTAAACATAATGACGTCATAAGAAAGAATTAAACAATATAGAGGATAAGAAGAAAGAATTAAACGGATAAAAGGTAACGGAGAATATTTTTGGGCTTTTAAAAATAATTCATAAGAAAAGGAATTAAAATAAAAAAATAAAAAATATTTTTGGTAACCAAAAATTAAACATGCACGGTAGCTCTCTAAAAATACGTATAAGAAAGCGGAAGAGTTGTTAAGTGCGAGACGCTATTTAGAATAACCATTCGCGTTTTGGGTGATGTTGATCAAACCTGCCTTAAACTTTTCTTATAGCACGTAATCTAAAGGTGAGCCGTAACAACGATTAACAAATAGTTATTTTTAATATTAAAAAAAAAATAGAAGTGTAAAATATTCACAAACGGAAAATAACTTCACGAGGAAGGTTCTTCAAAAACACTAATCTTCGAACAAAACACGATAATCGTAACACACTTCCCCGGCAGCGGCGCCAAAAATTTGATACGACCCGAACACACTATATATATAATAAAATATATAAGTATATAAGGATAGTAACAATTATAGTATAGTATTTTCCGTCGGGTTCGAGAAACAAACTTTTAACCAAAGTTGTCTCAAAAACCTCCCGGGTCGTTTTCTCTCGAAAAAGTGTGAATTGAAAGTCGGTTAAGTCCGTGATCGCGCGTTCTGAATGGTTTTGAAGATTTTGATTTGGTTGTCTAAATTCTACTAAAAATAAATGACAAGTAGATAAATGTACGAAAACAAGTAAGCAAGAAATGACAATTAAACACGTAAGCATAAAATGTAAACGGGAATTAAAAACGCGACATTTAAAACCTAAATTATCTAAAATTAAACCTAAAATGATTTTTCTATTTTTCCTAATCCTATTTTACTAATTTATAAGAAAAGGCTAAGGAAATTCTAAAACGAGAACACTTAAAGCTTAAAAACGAAGAAAACGAGAACGGGAACGAAATCCCGTTCTTTAAAAAGTGAAATTTCAAAATATTAACCTTACGAAAGCAAATCTATTTTTCCTAGGTCCTAAATGATAAAAGAAAATTTTCTAAAAAAGAATTTTATTTTTTTGACTTTTATTTTATTTAATATGATTTAAAAACAGTTTTAATGAAAATTAATTATTAAAAATAGTAAACAAATTTATAAAAATCTGAGAAAAATTTGAAAAATACTTTGAGTAATAAGGAATTTAAGAAAAATAAAAACGGGGTTACCAGCTTATTGAATAAGCTGGTAATAAGCTAAGAAAGGCTGAAAAGGAAAAAAGTGAAAAAAGGGTTAAAAGATTAACCAACGCACCCTAAGACAGAAAAGTCCTAACGACGCAGTTGGTTAAGAGTATGTGTGTGAGGTGCTATAAAGGGTGAGTGGGTAGAGGTCAGGGGTTCGAGCCTTGCTCACCCCTGACTTCCCTACTCCTTTTTTTTTTTGAAAACTTTTTGAACAACCTTATAAAAAAACTGAAAATAAGCAACTTTTGTAAAAACACTTTTTCTAAAAACTTAAGTAATAAGCTAAAAAGTGACAGTTTGCTAAGTTATGAAATACCAATCTTTTTGGTAGCTTTAAAAACAAATAAGCACAAAAATAGAAACAAATAAGCTAAAACACATTAATCCCTAGGCCTAATAAGCAAATAGAAACAAAAATAAGCAAATAAATGAGCTAAACAAAGCTTAAAATGACAGAATCTCTTAAAAGGCTTTTAGACTTAAATTCCTAAGCTAAAAATGCTAATAAGCTCAAATAAGCTCTATCCTAAGTTAACTAATCTATAAGTATTCTTAAACTAACCTAATAAGCAAGTATGAATACGAATTAAGCAAAGATAATAAGCAAAAAGCTAAAAGAAAGAAATAAGCACATTAGTGCAAACTATTTACCAAACAGCCCCTTAAGGCACCTTTGAGCTTATTTTTCAATAAGCTAAAGGATCCTTATGGACTTTTGGCTTATACAACTAAAAAGCATACCTAGAAAACTACTTAGAACAACAATCAAAAAGCATTTTGAAAATCAAATTAGCAAAGAAAAAGTTATAAGAAAAAGGCTGATTATTATATTTTTGGATTTTGTAAATTTTTATGAAAAGACAAATGGTGAATTGCAGACCTAAAATAAGCTATCTAAATAAGCTAATTATTACTAAATAAGCTAAAACAGATCTAGAATACCTATAAACTACTTGTGCAACAAATATCAAAAACTAACTCCTATTTTAACTAGTTTAATTTGAGTAAGAAATCAAACACCCATTTTTTCGTATATGATTAATAATTTTTATTTCTTTAGCATATAATTTATCGAGTTTAACGGAGTTTTTGCTAGAAAAGAGACTGCCCGACTCAATACAGTCAACTGATCTAGATATCTTTATAAATTTCAAGGTTCATTTAATTGTAAAAATTGGACAAACTTAAGAGTATACGAGAAACGACCAAATAGTAACTAAACCAGGACAATTTGCTTCATGGGCAGTTACGCGTCCAAACGCTTGGCTCCCTTTTAGATACTTTAGAGTGGCTTTAATGGGTCCCACGACAGATGATATCCCTGTGGAAACTATGCATTTGCTTCTTAGAACTCTATGGTTATTATCACTGAATCCCATAGTCCTTTGAAAAAGCTCACAATAAAATCTGAAAGTCCAACAGATAATGAACTTGAAAGTTCTAAAGCTGTTCAAAAGCTATTGTTCATTAGCTACTCCGAAATGAATTGGTTAAGCACCTTAACAAATAAGCTAACTGTTACAGCCTTAAGCAATAAAAATCTTACTACACACATCTCCTATAGCGCTTCTAATCTGAATTAATTATCCAATAAATATCTTCAAGTAAAATGTCCATGAGCAATGACTTCTCTTATACTCTTGCGCATATTTAAAAGTATACTCGGTTGTCTAACAAAGTTCATAAGCAAACATATAAACTGTAACAAAGTTCACTTTTTTATGACATTCGTCCAATTTACAATCATCACATACACATTGCTCATGGTAGGCTTGCGTTTCGCTCTATTTATTGACAATGAGCATCTTTAATTTATGCATAATATCTTTCAAGAAGCCTCATCATGCAGAATTAGTATACGAAACACATTTCGTGAAACCATTGGAATAACCATATGCTTTACCAATCTTTATTGCCATGGCAACCATCAAAAAGCAATTTACCTTCTAACACTCCAGTCAACTTAAATAAGCAGCATCCTACACGGCCCGTTCATAAAAACTAACATATTCATAATCCAGCATAGCCTAGGATTCAGGGGAAACATTTTTCAAATTCGCTTTATAACAAACTAAGCAGTATCCGTTAAGCAGTCCCAAACACCCCATATAAATAAATTTCATAATCATATAATCAAAAGAAGAAAAAAAAAACATTGCCAAGAAATATTCATAATCATAAAAGCATAAAAAGTTCTTCAAGCATTTTATCGAACAATTAATAAGCAATTCAATAAACACATATTACTGAAACTCATGAAGATATAATCTAAACTCATTCAACCCATACCTTATTAGTGTTCTACGTTAACAAAGAAGCAATATAAACCACCAATAAACGATTGACGGAACCTAACCGATGAAGCAATGATAAACTCCCAAATTTCACTTCCAAATTACAAAGATTCATATAAACTGAAAAGTGCGATCAGATAGAAGACAAACAATAACTAAATTTCAGCTTACCCAATATTTAATTGCAATTAGATGGTACAAAGATTAGGAAAAAACCCGAGTATTGGAAATAGAGATGTTAGGAGGGAGCTACTAAAGGAGGAGTATGGTGGTGGCCAAAATAAAAACCTAGAGTAGAAGATAAATAAATATTAATTATGTGAATGACGTAAGCAACTAAGGTGAAATAATGACAGCCGAATATTTTCCTCTGAAGGAAGATGTCATTTTGCAGAATGAAGCATCGACAGATTTCTATGTTTTTGTTACAGGAGCATTAGTGTCTTGCATTCTAAAAAAAGATACAGTGTGTCTAATGGCGAATGCAACTTTAGCAACCACAACAAATACCTCAAGCAATGGTATATATAAGCCCTTATAATCTATGCACGAGATCTTTCTTCAGGGTTGTATGTCTACATCAGTATCATACTGCAGCAACCTAGAACCTATTCTAGTCTATGCAAGCAATTAGGGGCGTGCAATGTTCAACAGTCCAAACACAAACGTGGAACTCAAATTAGACCATATAGTAGCGGTTCCAGTTGACCCTGGTCAAGACTAACTTCTTGCCTAAACAACTTTGTTTCATTCAAATAAACGAAGAACCAATATTTTTCAAACATGGACTGAGAACATGATATGAGTCACTACATAACCAGAAAGCAACCCTACAGTATCGGTTCAGCATCTCTTTCATCCCAATATAAAGGGTATTAAGTCCCAAACTCAACCATGAACCGAACACAACTTTTGTACTGGTGATTCAAACCTAATCTCTTACCTAAACAGCTTATTCGCCGCTTCCCTCTCCACCGCTCTTGCTTTCTTAGAAAAGGCTGTCTAAACCGGAAATATAACAGCGAAAAAGGGTGACTTTCAGAGACGGGTCAAAATAGTTTAGGTTGACCGCCAACCATATTAAGTGCTAGTTTCTACTATACTAAAATTGAAACATAATCTACTATACTAAAATTGAAACATTACACATATAGGACATAAGATATAAAGATAAAACATGATTGAAAACATTGATTTAGTGAAAGTTTACCATATGTTTCATGGGATTCTTTTATGATTTCAATATTTCTTTGAACCGTTTAGTAGCCATATAAGCTTCTTCTGTTTGTTGGTAAAGGCTAGTGCATGTACCATCTGAACATTGTTTTCTTCCCACATTCTTTTTCTTACTCCAATAAGTATGCAAAACAATTTGAATCATCTAAAACTATCATTGGACTTTCAAATCCTTTTCAAGTGCACTAAGTATACATCATTCAATTCGCAAAGTTAATCAATAAGATATATACAATATTTAATACGTTAAGTTATTCAATAAGATGTATACATTATTCAATTCGTAAAGTTAATCAATCACATAAGTATGCAAACCTGTCTGTCATTTCAACAAACACTTTGTGTGCATCTTGATACAGTGTTATTACGTTATGAAACTTGAAAGCGAAAGCTTAATGAAAATGAACTAAACGAAAGAGACAACATAACCAAATGATTATATATCTCCAAAATTACCTTATTTTGTCAAAGTTTGTGTTATGTTTAGCTACCATCTTGGATGAAATTCAATTAGAGATTAAAAAAAAACAATAAGTTTGGACAAGTTACCAATAAAAATCCATTCATGGCTAATAATCTCATTCAAGTACACACACATAAATTAAAAGCCAATTAAATCAAACAAATAGCACGAAATGGATGCAACTTTATATTCACTGATTGTATTCAATTAGTCTTGATCGAATTAATAAAAAGGGGATGTGAGTGTGTTACTTACCAATTTACCATGCCTTGAATCTATGCTACGTGACGAATTACGTTGCCATGACTTCGCTAATAAAACTCCAGTCATTTACCATCCAGAATATGTTACCTTTTCCAAAAAAATACACATATGTATGAAGTGTAATTTATTGACAGTTTTAAAACTGCCGATTTCAGTTTTTAGGATAGTGGGATACAAGGGGAGAAGTTTGTGGTGAAAGAGACACGTAAGGAAAATGCCACGTGGATAGGCTAGAATTGTGACAGGTACTATGTTATTTATCTTGTATTAATGATGTTATAGATAGATAGATGCTTCAATATATTCTAGTTTAAAATGGGAAAAATCGTCTCTATCATATATCTCTATGGAGATTTGTTTAAAAGATTGAACAGTAGTCTTTTAAAATTTTCGTACACATAAACATGGATGTTACCATGGTTTGAGGGGACATTCCCTTAGCAAAAATATTTGTAGCGTAAATTTACTAAAATTTATAGCTATTTTTGTAATTTGACCTTCTAGCAGGAAAATTTGTGTTGTAGTTTTAAAAATTATCAAAGTTTGGCCCATTGATGCATTACAAACGGTTAAGATTAGAAGTTACAAAAATCCTTGCTACATGACTGTAAAATAATAAGAGGGGGAAAATTACTTGAACGTTACAAAGAAAAAAATGAACAATAATGTAAATCATAATCTTTAAAGAAATAAAGATCGAGTAGCCGAAAAAAACTCACCCATAATATGGCATAAACGACAAATTGCCAGTCTGTAACGTTGCACCAACCGTGTTTTGATTGAAAACAAGTTTGTGTTGATTGAAAATTCCTATTCCTATTTACAACCCAAAACACAATAGCAAGTCCATTATCTATCATGAAAGGTAGAAAATTTAGTTTTCAAGAACTTCAGCATCAAACTAGCCGTCCTACCGGTTCGGTGATCCAATTGGATGACGTTATAACTTTTGTAAAATTAGTAACTTATGTTTATTAATATCTCAAGAAAGTTATTTTGATACCAATAATCTCTTGGATACCATGATGTCACGAGGCAAATTCTGAAGGGTCGGGTTCTGCTTGGAAGGCGTACATGAATGCGAGGGTTGCTGGTTTATTCCTGTTGGTCTTGTTGGAGTACCCCAACAGAAAGGGTGTAGTACGTGCCATGAGTAGAGACTCGATATGGCACTACACTGGTCGGGAGTTGGAGCTGCTCCTGATGAGTCCAAGGCAGGACAAAACCAGTGAACCTCTATTATACGCGGGACGGATGACTGGTCCTTATCGAGTAGAGGACGCCACGGGGGGTCGAAACGATGACCCCGTGACAATGAGTTCATCCTCACCATTCATTTAAAAAAAATCAATAGCTGAGATTAAAAACATTTTATTATTTCACTTATTTTTTATAATTTAAATATCTCATTAACGGTTAATCGTTAGACAAAACAAATTATACCGTCATGAACATCATTTAATTATCTTTCTATAAACTGTCACTTTAATATACTTTCGACAAACCTTTTTTTGTTTTTTCATTTATTTACGTTTTTTTCTTTTTTTCGTTGTTGAAACTTGCATGAAGAAATCACATGTGATTAAACACTAATTTGAATATTCGTATAAAATCACATGTGATTTAACACTAATATCGAATTACTTGTGATTTAAAAAAAAATTACATATCATATGTTATTTAACACTAATATCATATGTGATTTAACACTAATATCTAATTACATGTGATTTCATTAGAATTACATATCATATGTGATTTAACACTAATATCATATGTGATTTAATACTAATATCACATATGATTTTATTAGAATATTCAAATTGGTGTTTAACATATGTGAATTCTCATGCAACTTTCAATAACGAATAAAATAAAAGACGATGAAACGTAAAAAATAGAAAAAACGTGGAAAAAACAAAAAAAATGATTGTCGAAAGTATATTAAAGTGCATATCTATAGAAAGATGATTACATGCTCGTTGTGATGATATATTTTATTCGGTTAACGTTTAACGGTTTATGAGATATTAATATTTGAAAAAAATAATGAAAATAAGTTTTAGGTTTAATCTTATCCGTAGGATCAAAATGATGATGGAATGTGTGGATTAATCACTTGGTATTCAAATAAAATTTGGTATTCAAATGAACTTAAATTCAATATTTCATGTGTGGTTTTGTAACTAACGACTAAGAAGTAGAACTGACAACTTATATTAGTAACTTATGTTTTAAAATGTTGTCTAAGATACTCAAAAATAGTATTAATAAACAAACATAGTAAATAAAACTAATGCAAGTATAAATTATATGGAATTATTAATCTTTACTATATAAAGCATTTAGTCAATTCTAAATTTAGAAGTCTTAAAATTTTTAAGTAAAAAACATTTCCTCTTTGAGAAAGATATAAAACCATTAAAAAAATGTTCACCATACACATTTAAAAGCCTTTAAAATCTAAAAAACAGTCCATTTAATGCAATCAATTTTAATGCATACGACTTTTCAATATTTGGTCAATAATAACCCATTTAAAAGGTCAGTCATAAAGTTTATGATAGAGTAAATGTATTTGTTTTTCAATATTAGGTCAATAACAAACTATGAAAGTTACATTAAAGGAAAATAAATACCTTTAATTATGTGTTTGTAACTACTTCAATATTTTGTACACAGTGTATATATGAGACACTACATAGTGCTAGTAATTAAGAAAAAAATTTACACTACACAACAAGACAACCAAATACATCCATAAAACCACTACCCTAATTACCCACCTCCTCACGTCGACAACTTAAACAACCTCAACAATAACTAACCCATCTGAGAATGACGCATCCAACTCCAAACAACAACCCATCAAGACTTGAAAATTAAAAGAATTTATCTAAAAGACCTCAGATTCGTTCAACGTATGCAAAGATCTTTATAGATCGTATGGGTTTGAAACGAAACCAATAATTGATCTTTAAGAAAAACTCAAAACAAAAAACGCAAAACAAAAACTAAGCCTACCTCAGATCTTGTTACAAGATCTTGAAGTCTAAACGAGAAGATAAAGTGTTCGTCGATGATTCGTTTATGTGTTTTTTTCTTCTAAGATTTGAATATGAGTGGAAAGCATGGATTAATTTTTTTTTATGACTTCTTATATTCGTTCGATTATCACAGGCTAACAGCCAAGAAGATATTTTGAGATGTCTATATAGTCAACTACTATATCTATTTATTTGAAATTAATTAATTTATTTCAATAGACTCATCAGTGAGGCCTCGAATCTCATTAGAGTGTTTCACACACAGCCACAACGATGTTTTATCTTACGAGATACATATAGTGTGCATTACGCTGCAGAGCATCTCTGTGTAGTCTAAATTGAGAACATAGAAGTGCATTGTGGACAACACAACAGATTACGACACACACTACTACCTCAATTCATTAAACTTCTCTGAAATGTATGATTCTCAGTACGGTTATCTTCTATTATTATCTGCTCACGACATTACTTATTTGTAGTGTATATCTAGGCATACACAGACACACATTGGGGGCGATTTTTAGGTTAAGATCATACGTCAGGAGATGGCGTGTTGTATTCAGTAGTTAGCTGTTGCGTTTAGTCATATGTTCTCGTTGTACTTGACGTTTAATGAGGTGAGATATTACTCTCAAGATAACTATATTTACACACTAGATCATTTATTTCAAATGTTTAATTTGGAAGTAACACACTCACTGAGAGATGATGAGGTTCATCTCTCTTCTGACAGATCTGTTAGTCGCTGTTATGATGCAGGTAAACAGCGATGTGCATGTGAGAGGGGGGAGAGGTGCCAGAGGTAGGATCATCAATAGATATAAAGCGTCTTGGACTAGTAGTCTCTCTCCTAGTCGTATTGGCGAGGTCACATGTAATTGGTGATGTGTCATTAGGTGATTGTGGTGGTGTTCACAATTGTTACAGCTCATATGTGTGGTCACATTTGTATTAATTGTGGTAACATACTAAGATACTCAGGTACAATATGGAGTTATTAGTTGTTTCTGTTTTTTATTTTGGATTTTTTTTGATTATTTTTGCGGCTACAAATGTAAAAGCGTGGCTGATTAGGGTTAGGTTAGGATGTTTATTATGAAAGGGGGCGGATGGAGTGAGTGTAAAGTGAAAATGTTTACAGTTATGTGAAATGGTTGTGTATTAGTTGTTCTTCGGATCTATATGCAAATGGGTGCAATCTTTGGGCCTGCAGCCATTAGGACTACAAATTGTGGGTTTGTAGTTAAAGGCAAATCATGTAATGATTTTTTTTAGTTTAAATACAAGACTTAATGTTAGTTTTCTATGCTTCTAATTGTTATGTATTTTTTGATGATGCATTTATTTTTTTGTTAAAGAGGATTTTGATATAATGTTAGATTTAAAAATTATAATTTTTTTTAGTTAGATATAAAATACTTTGCATTTATTGCTTAAAGTTATTTTAATTTATATTATCATTTATTTGTACAATTCTTAAGAGGTGAGATCATGAAAGAACAATATCATATCAAAGATAAAAAAACACAACCTAGCCATTCATTTTTCATCAAATAAAAAAAACCCACTTTCCACTTTCTTCTAAAAAACAACATATCTTGCAAACGGTAAATCGTCAAAATACAAGAAATACATCATCGCGACGAGAATATTTATATCTTTCAGTAGACAGACACTTTGATATATTTTTGACATTTTTTAAAATTGAAATTTCCACCCAGAAAAACCACACGTAATTTGTAAAATCACTTATGATGTTTTAATTTTTTAATTTTTTGGTTTTTGTTTTTTACAGCATAAACAAATAACTTTTATTATTATTTACATAGCATTGGAAGAAAAACAAGAAACAAGTTGTGTCGCTAGTCCTTTTTAATTGCAAAGATAATTCTTTTGGAAACTACATTTGTGGATTTAGGTTTCATAACATTGTTATTCATAACTCATTGGACTATGCTGAATAGTTCTACCGCCTCATATTCAAGAAAAATTAAAAGTATCAAACACGTAATTAAAAAAATCATGTGTGATATCATAAATCACATGTCACTTCACAAAATCACATGTGATTTTAATTAACGACGTGAATATTTTTATCTTTCATTAGATGGGCATTTTCATATCTTTTGACGACTTTTTAGTGTTAAAATTTCCGTCAAGAAAAATTACACGTGATTTCTACAATCACTTGTTTTGTTCTTTATAGAAATCACATGTTATTTCATAAATCGCATGTGATTTCACAAATTCACTTATGATTTTTAAAGTAATAAATCACGCATGATTTCATAAATTCATAAATCGCGTGTGAATTTACAAATTTACGTGTGATTTTTCGAATCACGTGTGATTTTTTCTGGGCGAAAATTAAAAAAAAAGTTTGTCGGAAGTATATAAAAGTGCACGTCTATAGAACGATAATTTAATTCTCTTTTCGATGATATAATTAAATTTGAGTAACGATTAACGGTTTGAGAGATATATTAATTTAAAAAAATAGGATGAAAGTGAGTTTTTTAATTAAACTAGACGACTAGCCGCGCATAGCGGCGGAAATTCCTAACGGCAGATAATAAACGATATTGTGGTAAGTGTTTTGATGATTTTCTCCTCCTATTTCGAGCTCTAATTATACATAAACTTGAGGCTCAATTGGTGATAGTGGGAGAGTGTAAGGTTGCAAATTAATTGCAATCATTATGATTTTTAAGTAACTGCAGGAAAAGTGCGCCGCACAAATAAATTTGTGTGCGGTACTTGGTATGTAATTAAATGGCATTAATCCGGCTTTGAAGTACGCCGCACTTAGGGTAAGTGCCGTACTTTTGCCTAGTTCATTAACTCTTCATTAGATTCTCTTCTAGATTCCTTCTATAACGACTGTTAGTGCGGTTAACGAAATTTCTTTGCACGTTTAATCCTTTTCTACATTTTTGGTCCTGAAACAATTATTGCACAACAAACAACCAAACATTGCAATATTTCATGCGTTAATATATATATTTCACATATTTTCGAGGGATAATTTATGTATATTTGGAGTATTATCGAATCTCCCCATACTTAGCTTATTGCTTGCCCTCAAGCAATCAAAGCGAAAACATTTCGTTTTAATAAAACAACTTAATGATCACAAGCATAGATAACGCGACAAAGCAACTCACGAATTTTCATAGATAAGATTCTTTTTACACTCGATTAATTTAGTAAAATGGATAGTAAACGGAAGTAGCTCATAGGCGCAGTCATGAGATGTTCAAATTATCATAAGCTTGTACAAGAAACTAAACTTCACCGATATTGCGTAAGCACCAAACATTTACATCAAAAGAGGTAATTTATTTAGTGATATTATTTAGTATTTGTTGAAAAAGGTTTGTAATAAAATCATAATCCACCTTATCTGTAATGTAACATACTTTTCCTCGACTTCATCACTTTTTCTTTTGCTTCTTTTTTAGGGCTTCGGCTTATTTGTGCCTTATTTTACTTTCACTTGGGGGAAACTTGCTTTCCCCCATACTTAGGATAAGCACACCATTTCAAAGAACTTAGAAGTTTGCAACCTTCGCACTTCATTATAATAGCGATACCAGCTTTTACGTTCTTCAATTTGTACGGATAAAATTTTAAATAATTTGATTAAAAATCTTTTTGAACAAAATTATTGGTTACATATATTTATATTTTTATCACCTCTTTATCAGTAGAATGTTAATAACACGCGAACATGTTCCTACTACGGTCTCATAAAGATTTCAAGCACAAGTTCTAGAATTAACGAATCACCAGCACACTCATATAATTTTAATCGATACCAATGCTCCAGAAAAGACGACAAAAATACAAATACACATTCGTAACGACGGATGAGATACCTGCAATTGCTCAAGCCTTAACTCGAGAAAGCTAAAGATAAAATATCTTAGGTATCAAAAATGGATACCCGAATTTTTAAGATCTAATCCTCACTTTTTTTCTTGGTGGTACAAATATGCCAGCAATGTTATCAATCCAGAGTCAGATTGCTTGTATGTGATCAATAAAATGTTATTTTTATAAAATTTTCTTTTAACTTTTCTTAATTTTTCCAGTTTATCTCCGCCCCATACTTAATATGAGCATTGTCCTCAATGTGAAAATATTACAGAGAAAGATAAAATGAAAAAGTGAAATAATACTTCTCAATTTTGATTGATATTTTGAATCTTTTGCTTTACGTCATTTCGTCTCGCGCCTCTTCTTTTTTCTTTTCCTGTTACAAATATAAACATTGCATAACACACAGATAATAATAATAATAATATTCCTAATTAATTAATAATAGAAAATATGATAATATTGTTTTTTAAATGCCAACAGAGGCATTTTACACACCATAATAGTAATAATAATAATGTTTTAGAGAATTGTTTTAAAAACATATGTGACCCAAAATAGCGGTCACATAACCAACTTGTGTCATCTCGACACTACTCATCATCCGGTTGCTACTCCTACTGATACTGTGGCAGTGGAGGTTGGGCATAACCCGGTGGGTTATAAGCTCCCTGCATCGGAACGCTGTAAACACCAGCCATGTGCTCAAATACTCCAGCATATCTATCCCAATGATATGACTGCCTATACTCCATCCTCTTTATAGCCTCCTGGCGTATCTTCATTCTACCCATCCTATCATACAAGTCCTGAATCGATGCTCTCGGAGGTCTAGGAATACCAACTCTAGGTACACCCGGCTATGGATCCTCAGGAATAAGTCTACCATCAGAGTCGGTCAACTCCTTAAGCGTAGTCGTATCTACATATCTATAATAAATCGGAGCACTCATACTCCTGATCACATCATCTGTCAACACCATTGCCTTCCTAGCAATCTTCGTGATAAACTGTCCACAACAAATTTAACTCTCTTTCTGAGTACTAGCTCTTTTTCTCTTCATCCACCTAGCAATCAACCAAGCAACATTTGCATATCCATTTTGGTGTCTCCCATCAAACATGCTCAATAGCCACAAATCATTTTTTTAAATCTTATCATACCTTGTGGTCCTTTGACACAAGCCATAGGTGATCATTTTGTAAACCACCCTCAAAATCGGGTATTTGATAGTAGAAGCATGACTCCTAGATAAACTAAGGTTCTCCTCTTGGCTGATGCTCAACCAATACTCCTGATGTGACCTTTGCCTTATTTGTGTTCTGAATATTTCATTTTTAGTCCTTTGACTATTTGACGTTTGTCAGTTTATTCAGATATTGTATCGTGTTGACGGTGGTGATTTTGTTGAAGATTGCGGTAATTTGTGGTTATTTGTGAATAATAATCCCTTTTAGAGGTTATTATTATGTTATAGTATTCCGGGTTTGACCCGTGAATTTTGAGAAAGCCGAAAAACGAGTCCTGACACGTCCGTTAATGTCCAAATGAGTTTTTAAGGGTTTAAAGTGAAAATATGTCATGTAAATACTCTAAGTTATTAAAAAATATTTTTAAAGTGAATAAAAATGCTAAGTAACTTTGTGGGGTATTTTACTGTTGATTTTTACGAGCTTTTAAATGATTCCGACACGAAAAGAAAGCCCGAGACCCCCTTGGATACCCTAGGCCGGTCGAAACTCCTTGGAGACAAGGAGGCATGTTTTTAGGGCTTATGTTGTGTTACAAGGACTAGATATTTCTTTTCATTTTCATTTCAAACATTATCTCACATACACCAAAAACATTTCTCTCTCTTTCTCTCTTGCATCCTTGCGTCCGAACCAAGCACACATATAAACACTTATATTTTCAAACTTTGATCAAGAAAACATGAAGACATAAAAGTTTTGGGGTTAATTCTAGTGTTCGGGTATTTATTTAAACAACGTTTGGGTTGTCCGGTTTGCGTCGAAATCTATATTTTTGAAGATTTTCTTGTAAGTTCTAAATTTAAATTTCGTTTGTCCTTTTGGGTTGATATTGATGTATAAGTGTTAGTTGTATAAGTTGATCATTGTAAAAATCGATTTTTGGAAACGAAATGGATAAAAAAGGGTGCGTCGAACGAAAGGGAGAAGAAAGGGTTTTGTAGTTTTGATGTTGTGGACCGTGATAGGAGTTCATAACAAATATTGCTATAAGAGCTTATTTGGAAATAGCTTGTATGTCTTTATTTTGTGCTAATTTCGTGCCTATTATGAGTACTTAATGCTCACGTCTTATTTCAAAATCACAAGGGAAGTGACTTTGATTATTTACGTGGTATGGCGTATACTTGTGGACTATTTTTATAAGCTTATGATGTTAACCAAATATATATTGTAGCTTATTAAGCTTATTTTAGCTTATGGATATGGTTTTGGAGCTAATGGGCTCACGGCCCAATAAGCACCAACTAAGCCGTGGCTTATTTGTTGGCTTATTTTGGTCCAGATTATTTTTTACTTATTAGTATGAGCTTATGTATGTAAATAGGCCTTGGTTTTGGGCTTGGATCGTATTTTGGACGTATAAACACCTTAATGGACCCTTATTGGGCCTTAAAGCCCAATAAGCGATATTTAGTCATTTTTAGAATTTTTGACAAACTTTCTAAAGTGAAATATTTTTACGAAGTGATATTGAACGTTATTTTGGGAAAAACATTTTAGCAAACGTTAAAGATTGAGATTTTAGAACTTTGTTGGAAAGTGTCGAAATGGTGAAAAGTGTTGAAAGTAAGGTTTGAAACCTTGGAAAACGTTACATATACGTACGGGTCATGTCGAAATTTCGTAAAAAGTTTACACTTAGAAATTTTACCTAAAAACATGATTTTTGATTTTAAATAATAAAATAATAAAATATTTTTTTATTATTTTATTTATTTAATAAATTCACAAAAAGACGAAAAATATAATTTTTCTCGAAACTTCTCTAATATGTTTAGACGTTTTATTTTCAACCATATTATGATTATTTTTATGGTAATTAAGGGTACCGAATGGAATTATCGAGATATATTTATAATTATTTATTATAAATATTTACTTATATTACTTATCTATTTTCTTTAAATAGTATAAGTAGATAATATTGAGCTATGGGATTGATATAATTGTTGGGATAAGTCGTCAACCATCACACCATTTAACTGTTAAGGGTAATTGTACAACGTATCTAGCCTCTATGCATTAAACGTGAAAGCTGTTTGGAAATGAATGATTAAAATGTGACATTAACTGGACTAGGTCGTGTGCGGACGTCGTTGCATTTGCTTGTGTGATTGAGTTTTGGTTGTTAAAGGCTTGCTTGAGGTGAGTTATTGTAGCCTCATTTTTACTGTTTTTCTGTTGGGGGGAAATGACACTCAAATGTGTTTTGAATTGTTTTTCTGAACTTTGCGAAATGTGATTTTGTTTTTGAGACAATTTATATACTTATGACTGCTATGTGAATATATGTTTTGATTTACTTGCATGTACTGTGTTTGGCATGATAAGGGTTGTGATTTTACTTGCATGTACTGTGTTTGGCATGCAAGGGTTGTGGTCCTGCCCTAATATAGTGCTCCAACTGGTAGGCCCTTTAGGTGCGTAAGTGACATATTTGGTTTTCATGACTAGCGGGGATGCTAGGGCATGGTGATCGACTAGCGGGATTGCTAGGTCGTGTTACATGATTAGCGGGGATGCTAAGTCATGAGTTGTTTGCATATATTCACTGTCATATTGCACTATTGTCCACTGTTTTGAGATATTGGCACAACTTTTGGGTTTAAGGTCAAACATACGAGCTCACCAACATTATTGTTGACGTTTTTGAGTATCATTTTCAGGTGATGTGAAAGATGAATAAGTTGGTGGTATGTGATAGCAGGCTTAGAAGTATTCCGTGTGGATTTTCATGTGAAGTCTTGCTTGTTTATTTTGTTTAGGTTATTAGTTTTTTATTTAAGTTGGATTTGAACCCCTGTGTGGGCTATTGGAATCGTAAGAGATTTTGGATTTAGGTATGATTTGGGACATCACTCATGGTTGTTCGAGGTTGATGGTCTTCGTAACGCTTGAAGTTTATGCATTGTAATTTTCTCCTATCTTGTATCTTGTGTTATGATTGAGCATTATGTTGCATTCCTAAGTTTCTGCCATTGTCGGGGTGTGACAGATTGGTAATCAGATCCAAGGTTATAAAGAACTAGGTGGGTTGGCCTAGACTATAACCTAAGATCCGTCATTTAGTTGCGTATAGGATCTATGTGCGTGGTGTTCAGCTTTTGCTTGCTTTCGCGTGTTCGCGGTTTGGTGTTTTAGTCATGTCAGTCATTGAAATGTGTGAGCTCAATATTGAGTACGACGGGGAAAGAATGCGAATATAAGTACGGTGACCAACGTAGTTATAAGCGTATCACAACTCACTCGTATTTAGGAACGCCATTCACACAAATCGGTGTTGACACCATAAGGTGGTATTATGTGTTGAGTTATATATATAGTAAGGCATTCTATATATATGTTAGTTTTCCCACCTACCTAACGTTGCCCATGTTCTCCCTCGTGTAGATAATGCCGGCAAAGATGAGGACCCAAAGTGCTGGCCGACCTGTTTCCGAATCACGAGGAGGGGGAACGGGTGGACGGGTTGGTAGGGGTGGTGGAAGGGGTAGAGGGCCTAGGGGAGGTAATGATGGGCATGTTGACGAATTGAATGGTCAAAATTAAAATTAAAGTTACAAGCTAAGATAAGATGGACCTTTAATCCAAGACGTCCAATCAAAATTAAAATTACAACGATTTGACTACCAAGTGTAAGACAAGCGAACAATGTCATCAAAGATGTGGCCATGATTAGGAGAGACTTTGCCAAATAATAGATTTATTTCTGAAACTCCATAGAACTCCCCACGTTGCATAACAGACACCTTCTTTTAAGCTTTTGGTAAGCCGGGTACTTTTGAACCAAGTTAACCAATCGTCGTACGAGTGCAAATTAGAGGTATCAAAGTTCCACCAGCAGAGCACTTTGTTCCACACTTGATGTGCCAACTCGCAAGAGAAAAATAAATGGGAGGTGGTTTCTGCCGCTATATTACAAATCAG
The DNA here is from genome assembly GCA_026074375.1 of Tanacetum coccineum. NCBI lineage: Eukaryota > Viridiplantae > Streptophyta > Magnoliopsida > Asterales > Asteraceae > Tanacetum > Tanacetum coccineum. Next base: position 1,687 of record BQNB010027228.1, on the reverse strand, counting down.
ACAAATAATGGATGGTATCTCCAAGCCTTTGGACGATAGGTTATATCTAGTAGGAAGATTGTCCAACCAAACTATGCAAGCAAATATATTCACCTTAATAGGCATAACCTTTACCCAACGAGTCGTAACAATGACCTTACGAAGAAGAATATCATCAATGTAGTCTCGAACGGATTTAACCGAGAACTCTCCTGAAGAATTTAGAAACCACACCCAACGATCACGCATTTGTAAGAGAAGAAGATCAGACACACAGGAGTGTAAAGCCTTAAATTGCTCCTCCTCTAGCCCTCCTCTTGGAGTGCGACGAAAGGAGAGAGCAAGAGCCTTCTTTTTTTCCGCCACATTGACATTCTTATCCAATTCCAGAGCATAAATCCTTAGGAATTTTACTTTCAACGCAATATCATTAAGCAAAATATCCTCCCAAAATTTACGGTCTTCTCTGTTTTCCACATTTTTGTATTAATAAACGTCATAGGTTGATTCCTTTGTTTTATCAAAAAGTAGAATCTCCTCAATGGAAATCTTTTTCAACCATGGTGTGTGAGTAAAGTTCTCGTTCAAGCTCGAGACAACTAATCTAAGTGATAAAACACACTCGATGAACATAGGCTTAGCTTGGAACTTGAGCTAAATATTGCAAGTTTCTAAGCTTTGTGCTGATGGTTTTTTCAAATCACAACAAACTGATTAATGCATAAATAAATTAAGTTAATCTGTTACATAAGTTGGAGTGACTTGGTTTTAACTTGGTGTTGATGTTGATTAAGAATTTGTTGTTCAATATTAACCAAAGCAACTGATAGATCTAAAGAAACTAAATTGTGAGTAATTAAGAAAAAAGATCAGTTTTTTAAGCTAAATTTTTATTTCGAACCATTGCTCTTACGCCATAACCCATATTAAAAGACAGTTTACTCTTTGATATGATATATTGATATGTAATGATTTTACTAAAGTTTAGACAGCAAAAATCAAAGTGGCCGGATGCAGCTTGTTTAAGGTGATGGGAAAGGCTTCATACAGCCCAAAATTTTTAAGCAGAACTGTGGCCCAAATACTTTTTAGCCTTTGATATTTTCTCAAGTAGCCCAATAAACTCTTACAATGGACATCGACTTAACCAATCTCGTTTATTTTTTGTTTTATGTTTTTGTGGCAAATGCGTTATAACTAGAATAATTTTTCACATAGCACATCTAAGACGAAACCACACATATATGTCATAAGAGAATTGTCATTTCTTCATTTATTAGCATTATCATCCATCGCGAGTACGAACATGATCATTTCGTTATGTTATCGATAGCCCAAACATATGTTATCAATAGTCTTAAGACTATAAGACTATAAGTTTGTTCTCATGTTTTTAATATGCATCGTCAAACTCATATCTTTTTACAACTTTGATCATTATTTTAGTTTGTAACCTCTATATTCTAAGGTATTGCCAATATACCGTTATTGGTGAGAAATTTCATTATTATGAATTTATGAAGCAAAGTTTACTTGCTAAACAACCCTTGACCCAGTGATTTTCTTTTAGTCCAAGTGATTTTCTTGATCAAGACAAAGATTGTCTTATGATTGACCGTATTAATAATTGGCAATGGTCTTGGAATTGGTCTCAGACCAATCTTGGTGTTAGAAATCTTGCCTATTTATGTGACATGTTAAATGAGAT
>BQNB010027227.1:3100-57826 GCA_026074375.1 Tanacetum coccineum | reverse complement strand
AAATTCGTATCTATAGTTAGATAGTCGGTTCCCTTTAATAACACTAGCTGATATATTCTTATAAAGGGTTTCGCCAAGAACCGGTGAACAGTAGAGGCCGGTTCCATGTATTTTCATTAGACGGTACCTTACAAAGAAGGTACCGCGGGAACCGTGCTACATTATTAAAATTTGGATATAAATACCAAGTCATTTCTCTCGTTTATGCATCCATTCACTCATACATTCTCTCTTGCATTTCCTAACCTCTTATCTCAGATCATGTTACATATCATGTTTTAGTTTTGGTGATTTTCTTAATAGGATAAGATGTAACTAAGTTTGCATACGAGATCAAGCCTCAAGATTCACTTGTTGCAAGCATCTCCCATCACATGTAGATCTATCTACTGATCTTAGATCATCATCACATACATCACATTCATTCAAATCAATTCTTGTATTATGTCGAGGGTATTATTTAGCTTTGTACCGAATAAAAGTTAAGCGACGTAGGGTTGGTTATACCGGTGTTAGGACTCGGTATCTAGCTTAGTACCGGATAAAGGGTAAGCAACGTTGTAAGGCTTCTCCACCAATTAAAGGAGTTTGGTGACTAGTGATTACTAACTCTCGAGTGGGTGACTCGGGGAGTAGAGTACGGCAAGGAAGAAGTTCTTGTAGCCGAACCACTATAAATACTTGTGTCATTCATATATCCTTGCACTTATTTCTTTCTTATATGTATTCGTTAATTTATATTATTATCATTTGTTACTAGATCAAAAATATTCTAACAAATAATTAACTAATGATTTTTGAAATAAAATTTTAATTGGTAAAACTATTCAATCCCCCTTCTAGTTTTTCACACATTTAATGATATTTTTGACTTTACAACACGTTGAAGAGTCACAATGGTGTGTTTTACCTCATTTAGAAATTTACATGCAACACTTTGTGAAGGAGTATCATCCGAAAATCTAGCATCAGGTATTAGAATTGGTTTGGAAACTGTGTTAGAAACACTAGCCATTTTGGAAGTATTTGAAAAATAGACCTCTTCTCGTCACTTGGCCGTTTGAGAAACAAAAACCTCTGAAAGTTTATTAATCTTTTCATACTTTGCCGTTTTATTTCTTTGTCAAGTTGTTTCATTTTTAAACGACTCTCTTGAGCAAGTTGCAGTGTTTCCTCTGAATCATACACAGCAAGAGGATCATACTTATTTAATAGAGCATTTCCATTATACAAACTTTGTTTCTTTTTCTGGGCTTGCTTGAGATATAAGGGATTTTGATAACCAAGAGCCGTTTTATGTTCAGTGTGGTAAAACGAGTCTGGCTTAGGTGAAAGCATATGCATCGTTTGAATCGATTGACCTATTTTAACCAAAATGTTATCTAATTCCTTAATCTTTTTCTCTGACTCTATGAGTTTATCAAGAAGCTCATTTTCACGTGTTTTGAAAACATTCTTTAACTTTTCCCTTTCTTGTTGAAGATAGGAAACAGTTTATTCTTTTTTGAAAGTTGGTTATTTAGATTTGAAATTTCCTCATTCAAACCTGTTATCGTTTTAGTAGAACTTAAGTGAAGTGCATTTATCTTTTTAGTAAGACATTGTTCTTGATAAACAGACTTTCTATAACCATTTTTAAGTTCATCAAATTTTGCTTGATTGAATTCAAAACTTTTTTCTTTTCCCTAATATCTTGCAAGTTTAGCGGTCAATTTTTCATTTGTTTCTCTAGTTTTACAATTGACCGTGTTGACTTTCTCAACTTCAAGGTCTAAATTATTATATAATGATTCAAAATAAGCACGTGTTTCTTCAACGGTAGCAGGATGTTGTTCTACTGTTCCTCTATTATGTTCCATACTAGGTTCAACAACAATAACATTACTGGTATTTTGTTGAACCGGTTGTGGTTCAGTAATGGGCTTGAGTAGCTCAGTATATTGCTCCTCTTGAGTAAACATATTAAATATGTCATCATCATAACAATTTTCAGAATGGTGTACCTCATCTGAATCATAGACGGGAGCACTGTTAGTCTGATTACCCAATGTCGATGCTTGCTGCAAATTATCCTATAAAGTATAGTTCGCATTTGCTTCCTCAATCTCGTCATAGGCACCTGCAGCAGCCATAAAATAAAATTCCTCATAATTGAGTTGGATCCCTGCTTCTTCCTTTTGTGCAATTTGCAACTGAGTCTGAAGATAAGTAGCATCCCTTTTCCTTGGCTTTACTGTGCAGTTCCCAGCATAATGACCCACTCCTTGACAGTTTTAACACCTTATTTGATTTTCATTGTTCCCATTATCATTACCCTCAGCCCGTGCTGCTACAACATTTCCATTCCCACTCTGATTTTCAATCTTCTGAATATTTGAATTCTGAACTGCATTATGCCCTAGCTGATTCCCTACATTCTGCAATGCATTATACACATTGTGATTCTCTACAATCTGCCCTGCATTCAGTCTAAACTGGTTCTTAACATTATCTTCAACCATTAGCATATGTCTGTCTTGATCCATATTCATACCCGGTTGTGCAATCTGCCTATTGCGAGGGTTTGTTAAACTTCTTTGGTTGTTGTTTGTTGGTGTGGTGATGTTTAGCTTAAATGCCTTAGCCATGAGTATAAGTGCCATGTCTATTGCAGTTGTGGGATCTGAGATATCTTCGAGATTTTGCATTAGTTGTTGCATGTAGTTCGTATTTAATGGAGGTTGTTGGACATAGTTGTTGTTGGGTTATGGATGTTGCATGTAGGTAATGTTTGATGGTTGATCTGGGTGAAACGGAGTCTGGGTGTTTGCCATTAATGCCAAAGGATCATGTGTTTTTGCAAGTCGTGCTTCTCTGTCAGCATAAATGTCTTACTGAATCGACATTGTAAAAATGATGTGAAATGATATACTAGGATCGTTTTAATGATTAATGTGAATTTTATATTCGTGATGTTGATTAGGTGTTCTTGAATTGTGTTTTAGGAATTGCAATTTAAGTGTTTGTTATAGGTTTTGATTTGACATGATGTTTGGATCAAATGTTAGATTATCAGTCAAATTGCGCTTTTTGATCAAACCTCATATTACGCTTTTTGATCAAACCTCAGATTATGTTTTTTGATCAAACCTTAGATTATGCTTTTTGATCAAACCTCACTTTCGATCAAACCTCACTTTGGATCAAACCACATTGTGAGATCAAACCTCAGATTTTAGGATCAAACCGCGCTTTTTGGGATCAAACCTCAGAATTTTCAAGTCAAACCTCAAAATTTTGGAATCAACCCGTGATTTCTAATCAAACCTCAGAATTTTGCCAAAAAGCACAAACGAACCAAAACACTAAAAAACACCTAAAGACCACAATTTTTAACGGTTTTCTTGATTTTTGTTTTTGCAAAACTGACTATATCTAAACTATATCTAACATAAAAACACAAACTTTAACATTTTTAACACCAAAAATTTTACCACTTTTTTAAAATTTTCGAGTAAAAAAGAATGGTAGATTCTTAGATTTTTGCAAGTTAAACACACACAACACTCACACAATCACTTATATGCTCTTGATACCACTTGTAACAAGACGATATCAAACCACATCATACACACGAAAATATTGGAATTCTAAAGAGAGAAAGTGGAAGAGAGAAAATGGAAGGCTTTTATAAAAGAGAGAAATGAAGAACCAACACCCTTCTTACAAGTTGGAAGGTCGGCTTCTGAGTGTCGAGTATGTGGTTAGAGGGCGTTGGTCTTTTTGACGGAGGGGGGAGGTTATGGTGAGCTAGTGTGCGTTTTATTAGGTATTTATACCACAACAAGGCCGGACCTTATGTGGGTTGTGTTTGGGCCTTGTTGGGCCGATATTGGGCTGAGTACAAATAAACGAATGTGCTTTAGCCCGAAACATAGGCCCAATTAGCTTAAACAGTTCCCGTAAAGTATATTTTCCTATACAAGGCTCGGGCTAAATAATGACCATCACTTTACTAAAAACCAAAGATAGTTAAGGGTGTGTTTGGTAATTGCCTAAAAATACTTGCATTCCAAATTTCGTTCCTGCCTATTCAAATTCGCTGTATCCCCTATTTAATGATGTGTCAGACTGGCGTGTTCCTAAAGTGATTTAACACGCTATTTCTATTCCATTTTAATAATTCCGACAAAAACTTCAAAAATTACAACATATCGGCGATGATGTCACAACCTCGCAGCACACGTGGTCGAGAAAACTCTACACAACCACGTCTAGTCTTTACAAACGATGACCTTCTGACTGAAATATTAATCCAATTACGTATTCTCTGTTTTCATCTCTTTACAACCGTATCAAAATAATGGCTACAAATTCTCACTTCCCTTGATTTCACCAATAAACGTGGGAAAATCCCTAACCTTGATCCTCCTACTGGTATTTTTGCATATCACTTTAGATCTTTATTTGAATGTGATTTTGTGTCGTTAGATTCCAGACTTAGCTCAAAAAAATCCACTATGGATTAATCCTTTGGTTTCGCTAAAGAAGTTGATCATGTTAGGATATTGCAGTCTTGCACTGGTTTGCTTTTGTGTACTGGTTCGGCATGGTTTACACCCCCCCCCCCCACACACAACTTTTATTTTTTATTCGTTTTAATCCATACACTAATTTGTTTAAAAGGCTTCCGCAACCAAATTACTCGCATGATGATTCATGTTTTTACAATAGTGGTGTATTTAGAATGGCCTTTGATCCTAGAAAATTACTTTACTATAAAGTGGTGGAAGTTAGACGCGCATCTGGTGAGACTCAGATTCAAATTTACTCTTTAGAGACAGGGAATTAGAGCTTGTGCAGAGACCGGTTTAGCTACTTCAGTTTTGATCATTTTTGAAAGTGAAATCTATTGGAATGACGCATTTCATTGGCTAGAGGGGTTGAATAGGCAGCTTAAGCATTGCAAATTAAATATTGAAGACCATGACCATCCAATTATGACAAACTTAATAATCCCTCCTGGGTTGCATAGGGGAGTGGAAACTTTCTTAGAGGTCTTTTGTGGACTTAGCAATGATCAGTATTTTATTACACATGGAAACCTCATATGTTGCATCTTATTGAAGGGAAAAAATTTTCAAATCATCGTGGGTGTATGCTTCTTGTATGTAGAGATTGATATTGGCCTCTACAGAGTTTTACCTATTACGTAATGATGAAAAAGGGGTCTTCTGTGTGGTGGTTTGAGTACCTTGATAATACTGAGCAATTATTGAATCCCTTCCAGAAGGAGAAGTTCTGTGCATTTAGTTGTTGAGGACTACATTCTTTGTGTAACACCCCAAACATGGGTCGCAAGCGGAATTTGGGGATGGGGAATGTTACTTAATAGATCTATAGCCACGAGATAGAGAAAGACCTTCTATTTGAGTCCAGTTAAAAATTAATATATTGGATATTAAATAGACTTAGTTTGTTACAATAGCGAAAAGCATTAAATAGTTCATCACATGAAAGAAAAGATTTTAAGGGACATAAAACAAATTATTCCCAAAATGTAATGCATCCAAATCTTTATAGTAATGACTCCAAAATGAGGTCCACCAATCGTATCCTTGTTTCTCGTCCTTATGACTGAGAAAAATATGTTTAAACGTCAACATAAAGTGGCGATTTACAGGTTTTGTAAATGTATTAGTAGACCACAAGATTTCCAATGTAAGACATGTTATAACACTTCAATATCTCAAAAGTAATTACGAGTGCACTAAGTTCATGACACCGAAGCTCGACATATATGTATGCAATTTAATGCACTAAATGTGCCCATGTAGATGTTCAACCCGCAACATCCAAATTGTTCCGACATGTATACGTTCGTTGTTTCGGTACCTCCGAAACTGATGAGCGCTACTCACCCGAACGGGGATGTCAATCCCAAATAGATCTATTCATAACATTCGCGCTCGCTAACTAGCAATTGACAGTTCATGAGGGTGGGCAATAGTGGGTTTAGCTACTTAGGCCAACTCGTAATATGTTTAAAAGAGTGTACTTGCCATCGCAAAATGTAAAACAATGCTTGGTTTTCACCCCAAAGTTGTAAAACAATATAGTTGTATAAAAAGCGGGGCTATGAAACCTCACCGTAAGTGATATGATACATTGATTATCTAAATCAAGTAAGTGAATCGCCTCGGCAATTTGAATGCAACCTAATTAATTATAGGCCGAATGAGTATAATGTATTTCATATAAATAGAACATCACATATTGCATAGCTACACCACCACCTAATAGTTTTTATTAATTATTTAAAAGTTAAAACAATAATTAACTCGTACTTTGTTAAATGAAAGTGTGTGTACTTGTGTCCGTAAGAAAATATTATTTTCGTTCGTTATAATGCATCGTTTGTAAATGTATGATTTAATAATGATATTTCATTATTAAATTAATTGTTTTATAAAAAGAGTGTATAAAATAAAGTAATGCGCGCTAGTTTTTTAAAAATTCATTTCTTTATCGTTTCGACTCCGTTTCGTTTACGTTTCTTATTCCAGTTCCGGATGAAAATAATTTTTTAAAAACATTCTATGTTTATAAGTTTTGTACCCATGAAGAACAGTTAACTTGATAATGTCATTCACCAGTTTATATAAATTATTTTTTATAATATTAAATTGAGTAACTTGTTTTTAAATCATAAACTCGTTCGTTTTATGCTCCGTTCTCGAGGATCCTTTTGTCCTTGGATAGTATTAGAAAATTTTATCGAAAAGATTATATTTTAAATTTTAAACCAACTGATGAACAGTAGCTTTTACTATTCATAACAGTTTATAAAAATTGTTTTCTATAAATTTAATTTTTTTATTCTTGGTAAACTACGTAACTAGTTCGTTATAATTCCGTTTTCGGTTCTTTAGTCAGTGGGTTCGTTATTTATTTAGGAGAAATATATCATTATATTATATTTTACTAATTTATAACCCTGATTGACAGTAACTTTTACTGTTCATCACAGCTTATAAAACTATTTTTATAAAGTTAATAATATATAACTTGTAAATTCCATAACTTGTTCGTTATAATCCCTGTTTTTCGAGTTCCTTACATGCTCACGATCCTTGTAAATAGCACTATTTTTATAAAATATAAAACATAGGGTTTGTAATTCGAATCCCAACAGTAGCTAATTAATAAAATTAGGGTTTTCAATTTACAAGTTAGTTTACATATTTTATTTTTGAAATCTAGCACTATTATTTACCAAGTGTATGTACCGTATATTTCACATGTATTTAGTCCTCTAAATGTCCATGTCCTTTGGTACATATGAAAATCATCATTACTTAATATAACTTAAAAATAAAAGACTAGGTGGTGATTAATAATGCAAAACAAATATGTATACAAATAGAAAATAAAATAATACGAGTATTGAAACACTTTAAATAGACCTTATAGAAATCAAGCTAGGATGATGAACACAAGATGGTAAACCCAACAAGCCTTCAAAACAAAACCCTAAATCAAGGAAAACCCTAATTATGTTTTCTTTGATTAATCTTGTTAACCCGAATCCAAGCTTCCCAACACCTTGAGTAGTCTTAGGTAACCTTAGAATGAACACTTGAATGCTTGGAATACCTTGGTTGTAAAATTAAATGAACCTAAAAATAAAAAGGGTTTTGCCGTGGGTTTTGATGTGAAATCGGGAGGAGTTTGCTTGTTTTTTCTTTAGGAATGCAAAAGAGTTATATTATGAACCTAGGGCTTTCTTTATATAAGTGCTTAGAAACATTTGAAACAACCTTAACTTGAAACCATGGGAGCAAATGGTTTAAAGGACAATAGTGTAAGAGCTCTCCTCCTCCCTAGGAGGAGGGTACAAGTGATGAGACAATTACTAGAAACATGGGTCAAAGGTACACTTTGTGTAAGGTTTAACATGTAAAGGAAAAGGATTAAATGAAAGTGTTGTGTATTATTTCTTGTGTAGAAGCTCAAGTCCGGTTTTGAGATGATGTAAGTGAGGAAAATAATTAAATTTTGGGTATTGGGTATAAACGTGGGTATTTGTTTAAGTGTAGATAGGTAAAGGTGCTTCCGGGTACGACCGAATGTAATTTATTGCGAAACGTAAGCGTTTTACGTAACCAACAAAAATAAATTATGAAAAGTTATAAATTATACTCCTAATAATCATATAACACTTGCTTGATGTAAACTTTAATTCGTTTGGTGTCCGTTTACATTGATCGTTGATTTTTAGTTTACGCGATTTAACTATAAGATAATAATTAAAAGCGAACGCGTAAAACTCTAAAAATAAATAATGGAATTTATTAAAGTTGAAAATAACCTGAAAATGAGAAATGTTACAGTCTCCACCCGTTAGGAGAGCCTTGTCCCAAGGCTCAAGATGCAACATTCTTCGAGGGTGTGTGGTTTTTTGAAGGGTGCGGATGCCTTCAGTTACAGGTGATGCTTCTTCCATGGTCATGCTTACCTCTCAGGATGCTGAAATACAAAGGGATGCTGACTTCAAGGTACGGCTGAACCTCATTGGATATGCTTCTATTCGAAAGTACAGCTCATTTATGCATCAATGTACTGCTCGTTTGTGAAAGTACTCTGTTATGTTCGAAAGGTTACTGTAGTTCATCCCGAGAAGTGTTTATACTGCTAGCTTTGTTCGATATCGGACAGAGGCGCTAAATTTTTGGTTCTCGGATGTGAAGACGATATCGTACAGTGCATATTTTTGGATGGATTTGAATCTCAAATGCTTCGTTTAAGGGGAAGATAATAATGGCTCGTATTTGGAGATTAATTGAAGAGGTGATTATGAAGAAAATCGAATATTACTTATTTGATGTCGTAGTTGAGTTTCACAGGTGCGTGTCTTATCATATCTTAAAGTTGTGGTTGGCTTTTAAGATAACTTGTTCGTGCTTACAATGGTGTGACGAAGACTTGACGAATCTAGCAAGGGTTTGGTTTTTATTACCTACTATTTTGTACTTTCTTGTTCTTATTTAACGTGTGATTTTTCTTATGTGCTTAATGCTACAACTAGCTATCACTTTTAAGGGAGTTACTTTGGTGTGTGCTCAGTGTACTCATATAGGATGAGGATTTTGTCAAGAGGTTGCGGTTCTACTTATATATTTCATAGAATTTACTTATAAGTTCGACGGCACGAGGTGTAGTGAAGACATAAGAAACAAGTTTAGGAAAATTCAATTTCTTCAAACAAATTTGTTTTATACTGGTTTTCTTCATCAGTATTCATTACATAGAGCCTAAATGTTCGCGATTCAAGAGATGGTAAACATATGGGTTTCAGGGGAAGCTTATTGTTTAAATGTTTTCCATCTACATGCACCACTTGAGGGGAAGTGTTTACAAGTTGCTTATCTACTGAAGACCCCTATTGGATGATTACAAAAAGGGGAAGAAGACTACAGAAGATTCGTGATTTGCAACTTTGTATTGTGGTGACATGTTCAAGAAGATCTTAAGTCAAGGGGAAGCATTGTTTCATTCAGGGAGATGATTACATCTCAACTTCAGGGGAAGCTTAGGCTTTATGATGAAGTTCGTGCAAGAACATTGTTTGTTTTGTCATCATCAAATAGGGGAAGATTGTTGGGAATTATAGATTTGATGAGACAAAAGAACAAAAGAATGAAACAAGAAGGACTTAATCGACAGATTGGGAAGTTACAAGATGTAACTTAAAGAAGGACTTAATGATTGGGAAGTTACAAGATGTAACTTAATGATGGACTTAATGATAATTAATAGCATTAATGATGGACTTAATGATAATTAATAGCATTAATGTGTTTGATTAGAATTCTTTGTAACGTCTTATGGTCTCTATTATATAAAGAGACATAGACTCATAGGTTTTATATCCATCCATAGAAACATCGACTGATGAGAGTCGAATAGTAAAGGTGTGTGTGTGTACACAAAGTTAGTTAGTTAGTTAGTACACCATAGTAGTTGGTGTAGCCCCAAGTTATAGTTGGGGTAATAGGGAAACGTTCAATGAAGAAAACCTTGTTTAATAACATCATTGTTCTTTATATTCCGCTGCATGTTTATGATGTTATTTGTAAAACGATCCTAGATGGGTTTAAACGATCTTATCAATTGGTATCAGAGCCATGGGGCTCTTGATCTAGGATCTACAAGGTTTTTGAAGAAACCCTAAAACCCTAATTTTCAAGAAATCGATTTGTGGTTAAAGTTTTATGGGGTTTTTGAGTTAATTGATATAACAATATTTATAATTGTCCTCTCTACCTTAATTGGTATGCAATACAATTGTAAATCATTGTTACTATCAAGGGTTTCTTGGTGTAGTTGATTTATGATGATGGATCTGGACCTCATCGTATACATTCTTTTTATCAATTGAAAAGCTGCTTCTGCCTTGTCACTCCACTTAAACTTGATCTTCTTTGAGTCAGCTTTTGCACTTGGCTGGCGATCTTTGAGAATCCTTCAATGAATCTTCGGTATAGCCTGACTAGTCCCCAAAAAAGTTTGACGAATCTCAGTTGCAGATTAGAGATGCCCACATCCTTTGTCGGTATTCAAGCTTTGCTGGGACACATGAATACCTTGTGGACTGTCGATCAGTGACCAGAAGCACTGTACTTTAGTATCCAGAAGTCACATTTAGAGATTTTGGATACAAATGTTCCTTCTTAGCAACTCTAGATTAACATTGAGGTGCTCTGCATCGCAATTGCTTGCTCTTCGAGTATATCAGAATGTCGTCAATAAAAGACAAATTACGAAATTAATCCTGGTATGGTTTGCCACACCCGCTATTCATGAGATCCATAAAACACAGGGGGTGCATTAGTCAAACCAATCGGGCTATATACTTTCGAAAATCATATTGTCTGTATCGAGTTTGAATGCGGTCTTCGGAATATCTTCTTCACGAACCCTTAGTTGATGATATCCCCGCCCTCAGGTCGATCTTTGAGTAGATAATTCTGAAACCTTGGTAGTTGAATCGAACAAATCATCAATAAGGGAAGCGGATACCGGTTCTCTTCAGGGTTAGGCTTATTTAATTCCCGGTAGTCAATGCACATCCGGAATGATCCGTCTTTCTTCTTGACAAACAAGACCGGAGCTCCCCAAGGTGAGGAACTGGGTCTTATAAAGCCTTTGTCGGAAAGTTCTTTTAATTGGTCTGACAATTCCTTCATCTCGGATGGAGCCAGTCGGATAAGGTCGCCCGTGCTACTGGCGCTTAGCACCAGGGTATCCTGATCGATATGAAATTACATTGGCGGGTTGGTGGGACGACCCGGCAAAGTCTCGGGGAATTACCTCAGGTAAGTCTTGAAACTATTAGGTACTTCTTCAAGTTGCTTCTTACTTCGAATCTTGTCTTCCGCCTCTTTCATAGTAACCTGTGCTAGAAAGGTAGGACATCCCTACAGCAAATACTTTTGTGCTTTGGTACACGAGATGATGTTCAATCGGGACTCGTGTCCGTTGTTGCTTTTCGTCACCATGAAAAATTAAAGTCTTGTCTCCAAGGAAACACGAACAAGCTTTCGCTCATAACAAAACGATTATGGCATGATATGTTAGCTAAACCAGTCCAGACCGATAATGACGTCAAAATAACCATCTCAAAGGGCATCAAGTCGTTGTTGAATGGGATGATTTAGAAAGTTTAGAGTGCAACCACGGTATAAGTGTATTAACCACAAATTATTTACCGTCAGCTATATCAAATAATAACCATGGTCTAATGTGTTGGATGATATCAAGCAAGTTCTAAATGCAGTAGATATGAAAACTTCTATCGGCACCAGTGTAAATAGTTTGAAGCATTACGGTTATTTAGGAGGACAACGTACCCGTGACAAACATTAGTGTCGGTTAGTTCTAGCAGATTCCCCCAGCATAAGCTATTGCTACAACATTTCCATTTTCCAGCCCGATTCCCTTGATTTTCCATTCTTCTGCTTTGGTGCGTCACTCCTGTAGTGACCTTGCAATCCACACTCAAAGCAAGTGATAACTCGGGGATTTGTCCCTTGGGTCCTCTGGTTATTGTTGTTGTTGTTGTTGTTGTTGTAGTTAGCAGTAGGTCGAACCTTACAGTCACGGGCCGAGTGACCAGTCTTTTTGCAGTTAGTGCACTTTAGAGTACATGGCCATGTGGTGATTATTTTCTAATTGGCCATCATAGAGGTTTGGTTCCTCCATAAGGCTTCTTATCTCCAGGCCCAGCTGTGTAAGCCCGTGCCACATTGTTTCGTTTGAATGGTTGCTGTTGGTTTTGGGTGTTCCTTGAAGGTTCTTCATATATCCTTTTATTTCTCTGTTGGCGTTTACTGCGTGATCATCTTTTTGTACCATCATTTCAGTAGCAATTTCAATTGGCCTCTTGCATTGATGACGGCTTGGATGCCTTAACTCACTACCATGAATCCAATGTAGGGATGACCACCGACATACCGTTCCTCTTTAGCTGATTCCTCAGGGAACATTCTATCAACACATGGAGTGCAAACTCTGGAATCGTTGGTTGTAAGTCTTAAATCTAGACCTCTCACTTTAGGTTCCATTACCTAAGATTATAGCTTTTTGATCTCGCCACTCAGGGATATGAACTTATATGTTATCATCCTTTTCAAAGCCAGTCCATGGCATAGCTATATGCAAAATCCTGTCCGACAGCCCTACGTGTGAGTTCACCTCGTCAAGGAATTCCTTGGGAGAGTACAAGAGTGCAAACTTAACTGATTGGTAATGCACAATTGCTTATTATGGAAAACAGATTCATCTTTTCTGGCCCATTGGGTCAGGGCAACGACTCTTCAGTGCCTCTTGAAATTTATAGGCTGGCACTTTCATGAAGTCTGTGTAAGTGCATTTTCGTTGAGTAGGCCTTGCCTCCTTCCGCCGGTTCCTGAAACATGGCTATATCGCCATCCTGGCTTCTGCTTGCATCGCGTTCTGCCAGAGCAGCTATCAAAGCCTTGATACAATTAAGGCTTGGAGTTGAGCCTCAGTAGACAGTGGTGTGGTAGGATTCGGTTGTGGTGCGGGTGTTGTCTCGTGGCTCTTCTTGTTGTAACATTTTCCTTCAAAATCACAAGGAATATATTACACGTCAGGTTTCAATCCAATATAAACGTAACGTGACCATATCAGATTTTAATAATAAGATCACACTCCACAATGAAATATTAAACTGAGAGTGAAAATCAACAATGGACATTAAATTTAAATCAACATTATACATAACCAACATCGATTAATCATAAATTGATAGTCCTGATTACATCATGTTCAGTACAATGAGATACAAAAAATGAAATATGGTCCTAAGGGCGGTGTTAGATGGGGATCAACCATATATACTTAACACGCCATACAATGATAGCTAAAAAGATTTAAAACAAAAGTCCTGACAGCTAGTAGTGGGAGTTAACCATAAAACTTAATAGGCTATCAGCGATTGCTACAATGATGCAGACTAACTGCTTGATGCTGATCTCAGCGGTGAATCCTGGAGGCTTGGGTCTCTAGACTCTAGTGTCGTAATACGTCCAAGGGTGTAGTCAATGGAGTCTGGAAGTGATGTGGTCTGAGCATCAATTGTGGTACCTCAGCCTCCCAGTGTCCAAAATGTGCCTCTATGGCTGCACTCCTTCTACTCAAGATCTAGTCCATGCTATGCGTGCATATTTAGACATCTCTATCTATAGCAAAGCTGTGCGGCGGTGTGTATCACTCTCTCTGTATAGTGTGTTGATTAGGGCTCCCAAGTAAGCCCGGTCATCACGTGCCTCCTCAAATCGTACCTCGAACTCCTCAGTCCTCTGTCTAACAGTAGTATCAAGCTCTGTCACCCTCTGGTCGACCCCCTCTAAGGGCGGTCGTGCTATCTCATCTAAGGCCTCAACAATTCATCCCATGTTGTCACCGCTAGAGTAGACCCTGGCTGGTCTTGCGGACAGCCGCTTGACTCTCCGACCTGTATATGGGAGCGGAGTAGTAAGACTAGCTTCTTACGAGGCGGCTATCAGCCTGGGGAATATCAGTCATCGGAGGAATTAGGTGGGGTGGTAATGGTGTGTGATGCAACTGCCAGCTCTATCCGAATAAAATCCGGCTGCCCTATAGATAATGGAGCTCATGTATAGTAGGGCTAGTAGGGGAACTGGTGATGTAGGGGTAATGGTGAAGATACAAAAAGTAGTGGTGGTGTAGGTGCGGCAGCTGGCTCAGCATTTCGTGCCTCCTGGATGCCCGACATCGGGTGGCCCTAGGTCTGACACTCTTCCGTGCCCTACGGAGACGTGTCTGGGCAAAGGGGATCCTGATCTGAGGTGGTCTAGGTGTAGGTGCAGACTCATCAGTCTCGAATGCCTCTGTATCCCCAGCCGAGGGAACAGGGTCAACCATAGGTATAGCAGAAGAGTCGGCCGGAGCTAGGTGCTCCTCCTCCTCTTGTCCTTATCCTCGTCCTTCAAAGGCTCATCATCATTTCATCAGTAATCATCATAATCTGTGTTCAATCTTCGGAGGGCTCATCATCTCCATCTCCTCCATCAGCAGGGTAATCAGCATGCTCCTCCTCGGAGTCCTCCTCCGGATCCTCCTCTGGATCAGAATCAGGTACATAGCCTGGTGATAGGGCTACGGGTGAAGCATCAGCGGGTAGAGGCTGGTCCTCCATGGGTGCCTCATCCTCCGAAGGTACTAAGTACTCGGGGTACTCAGGCTCGGGTACAAATGGTATCTCAATGGGTGATGGTGGGTGCTCAGGACCAGGCACATAATCAGGAGATGGTGGGGCTACTGGCTGCATGGGAAGTCCATCATATCCATATACGATGACTCGTGGAGTACCTCCATCAGATACCTCCTCGTCGGCTCCCCAGAAGACTCTGCCTGGTGCGGAATCAGTGTACACGGAGGTATAGGTGACAGCGGATGATGCAGAAGACATGACTGCAGAAAGATAAGTAAACTTATATAAGTATATTATATAAGACCAGTATATTATATATGTAATATAATATAAACATGTATTAAACATATCATGAAAAGAATATAGGCATAACCAACTAAGGCTACTCAGCTTGTGTATGTGTCCCGTGAAAAACATTTGTATGATGCAATGTTGAAGATGTTATAGTCCAAGTAAAAACATTTGGGACCTGGTTATCTATAAAACTAGGCTTTGATGCAATCTGTAACCACCCCCAAAATGGGGTCGCAGCGGAATATGGGTTTGGGGAATGTTATTCATAGATCAATAGCACAAGATATGAAACGGACCTATATATGAGTGGCGTTTTAAAATTGATACATTGGTTAAATAAGACTTGTTTGTTAAATAGTCGAAAGCTTAAATAGTTATCCATGAAAAAGTAAGATTTTAAGACATAAAACAATATTCCCAAAATGTTATGCATCCAAAATCTTTATTAGTAATGACTCCAAAATTGATGCGAACACCTATGTATCCTTGTTTATCGTACCTTATTGACCTGTGAAAAACATGGCTTTACAACGTAAATAAAGTTGGTGAATTTTCACAGTTTAGTAAAGGTATAAACTTAGGAACATACAGATACAAGTTAAGACATGTTAACAACATACAATATCTAAAAAGTAATTTCGA
The DNA here is from genome assembly GCA_026074375.1 of Tanacetum coccineum. Taxonomy (NCBI): domain Eukaryota; kingdom Viridiplantae; phylum Streptophyta; class Magnoliopsida; order Asterales; family Asteraceae; genus Tanacetum; species Tanacetum coccineum. The sequence continues at coordinate 42,150 of BQNB010027227.1, read as the reverse complement.
GTTGCACTAAGTTCATGACACGAAGCTCGGACATATATGTATGCAATTTATGGAACTAAATGTGGCATGTGATGTTCAACCAGCAAACATCCAAATTGTTCCGACATGTATACGATCGTTGTTTCGGTACCTTCCGAAAACTGATGAGCGCTACTCACCCAAACGGGGATGTCAATCCCAAATAGATTATTCATACATTCGCGTCGCTAAACTTGCAAATTGACAGTTTCATGAGGGTGGGCCAATTTAGTGGGTTTAGCTACTTAGGCCGACTCGTTAATATGGTTTTATAAGAGTTTCTTGGTCCAATTGTTAAAACAATGCATGTTTCTCCACCCCAAAGTTGTAAAACAATGATAGTTGTATAAAAAGCGGGGCTATGAACTCACCGAAAGTGATGATAGATTATCTTAATCAATGAGTGAATAGCCTCGGCAATTTGAATGCAACCTAATTATATTATTGGTCGCGTTTGAGGTATAATGTATTTCATATAAAAAAACATCAAAAATTTATTGCATAAGCTACAACCAACCACCTAATAGTTTTTATTAATTAATTAAAGATAAAAACAATATTTAACTGTACTTGTTAAATAAAAGCGTGTGTACTTGTATCCGTAAGAATATTATTATTTTCGTTTACCAAATGACAGCGTTTGTAAAAATGGTATGATTTATTAATGATATTTTATAACTTACAATTTATTGTTTTATAAAAGATTGTACAAAAATAAAAAGCTATTGCGCGAGAGTTTTAATATTCATTATCTTTATCGTTTCGACTAGTTTTAACGTTTCTTATGTCCCACGTCTCCGTATTAAAATTGAATTTATCAAATATCATATTTATAAAATTAACCACTGATGAACTGTAGCTTTTACTCTTTCATTTCAGTTTATAATAGATTTTTTTATAGAATTATATATATATATCTTATAAACTATGTAACTATGTCGTTATAATTCCGTTTTTTTCGAGTTCTTTTTGTCCGTGCGGTTCGTATTAAGGAATAATATACAAATACTATCCAAATTATTATTTTTATACAATTTATACCCATGAATGGAACAGTAACTTTTAAGTTTCTTACAGTTTATATAATTATTTTTTTTAACAGTTAATAATATATAACTTGTATTAAGGTTGATATCTGTTTCGTTATAATTCTGTTTTTCGAGTTCCTGACATGCTCACGTTCCTTGTATTTAGCACTATTTATTATAAAATATAATACATATGATTTATAGTTCGTATTCTCAAATATATATATAAAGACTTTAATTAGGGTTCTAATTTAAACAAGTAGTTTTACAATCATTTATTTAGAACCTGACCATTATTTTTCAAGTGTTGACGTATATCTTACATGTATTAACAGTCCTCTAAAATGGCCATGTCTTTGTCCATATGAATCAATCATATACTTTGTTATAACTTTAAAATAAACTAGGTGGTGATTAACTAATGCAACAAATATGTAAACAATAGGAAATTAATAAACGAGTATTGAAAACTTTAAATAGACCTTATAGGAATCAAGTAGGATGATGAACACGAGATGTAAACCCCAAACAAGCCTTCAAAATCAAAAACACTAATCAAGAAAAATACCCTATTATGTTTTATTGATAAATCCTTGTTAATCCGAAATCATAGCTTCCCCAACACATTGAGTTGACTTTAGGTAACTTAGATTGAATACATTGAATGTTGGAATACCTTGATAAAATTAAAATGAAAAACCCTAGAAATTAAAAGGGTGCCGTGGGTTTAGGATGGAAATAGAGAGAGTATTTGCTTGATTTTTCTTGATGAGTGTGTAAAAGGGTTAAGGACTTAGGGCTTGCATTATATAGTAACTTGGAACTAGGAAACAACCTTAATCAAAACCATGGGAGCACATGGTTTAAGAGGACATGTGTAAGAGGCTTCTCCTCCTCCCTAGGAGGAGGGTGCGGCAAAAGAGAGGGCAAGTACACCTTGACAAGCCAATCTGTTTAGCAAAAAGATGCGGATACTTCTTCTGAAATTGGTCTTCACGTTCCCAGGTGAACTCAGGGCCTCTCCTGGAGTTCCATCGAACTTTGATGATGGGGATACGGCTTCGCTTTAACCGCTTGACTTCACGCTCCATAATTTCCACTGGTTCTTCGACGAAGCGGAGTTTATCATCAATGTGTATTTCATCTAACGGAACTGCCAATGGCTCGTCAGATAAACACTTCTTTAGATTGGATACATGAAACGTGCTATGAACCCTGCTTAACTGTTGAGGTAGTTCGAGTCTATAAGCAACGGTTCCCACTTTGGCTAACACCTTGAAAGGTCCAATATATCTCGGGTTCAACTTCCCCCGTTTGCCAAAACGTACGACCCCTTTCCAAGGTGATACCTTTAGCATCACTCGGTCACCAACTTGAAATTCTAAAGGCTTACGCCTCACATCGGCGTAACTCTTCTAGCGATCACGAGCGGCTTGAATTCTCTGCTTGATTTGGACAATCTTCTCGGTTGTCTCATGCATAAGTTCTGGACCGGTGAGCTGAGCGTCTCCGACCTCGGCCCAACATACAGGTGATCGACACTTTCGCCCGTAGAGTGCCTCGAATGGGGCAGCTTTAATACTAGCATGATAACTATTATTGTATGAAAACTCTATCAGCGGTAAATGTCCTTCCCAACCATTCCCAAAATCTATCACGCAAGCGCGTAACATATCTTTAAGAGTTTGAATGGTCCTTTCACTTTATTCATCAGTCTCAGGATGGTATGCCGTACTCATATCCAGCCGAGTACCCATAGCCTTCTGAAACGACCTCCAAAAATTTGACGTAAATCTAGGGTCACGGTCACAAATGATTGAAACTGGTATTCCATGTCTCGTGACTACTTCCTTCAAGTACAGTCTTGCTAGTTTGTCCATAGGGTCAGTTTCCCTCATCGGTAAAAAGTATGCAGACTTGGTGAGTCGGTCTACAATTACCCATATGGTATCGTTTCCTCTTTGCGTCCTTGGGAGTTTGGTGACAAAATCCATGGTGATATTGTCCCACTTCCATTGAGGAATCGATGGTTATACCATAAGCCAAATGTTTTTTGTGTGCGACTTTGACTCTTAAACATCGTCAAAACACTTGCTAACCATAGGTGGCAATGTCAGCTTTCATGTTAGGCCACCAGTATAGTTGCTTCATGTCCTGGTACATTTTATCAGAACCCGGGTGAACAGAATACTTCGACTTGTGAGACTCATGCATAATCAGAGTCCTTAGGTCACCATAGCGTGGCAACCAACTTCTGTTGTTTAGACACAAGGTTCCGTCCGCACGCGGTTCCAACTTCTCTTTCTTGGGCTTTTCTGGGTCTTTTGAATTCTCAATCAACATAAGGGGGGGGGGGGGGGGGGGGGGGGGGGGGGGGGGGGACCCCAACACACACACACACACACTACGGGGGGGGGGGGGTCCACATAAAAACCCGCCTACTCTTCATGACTTGAGGTATTTCTGTTTTTCATGCCTCCATCTGCGCCTCCAAAATCTGCTTGTTAATGGACAAACCGATAGTCATCACTAGGGCCCGAACCCGTAATGGCTATACACGTTGCCATTCTTCACGAACAACATCGGCCACACATTTGCATGATCCTGGGTGAAAGTGGATTTCTGCATCATAATACTAAGGCCAATTCTAACAGACGGCGCTGTGTCTCATTTTTAAACTCCTTCTGGTCAAGGGGGATGTTTTGTAAACTTTTGTGGCATTAACACTATGACAGTGATCTTGTCGCCCGTACATAAAGTGACTCTAAATCTATAGAGGAACACTAACGGCACCAAGAGCGGGGGGGGTCGCGAGAATCAATGGGGAGTGGTGAATTTTTCTCATGAAATCTTTCTAGTTGTCGTGAGGCATAAAGCAATCACCGTTTTCTCTTTGCATTACACTATGCCCAACCCTTTGATTGAAGCTTCACAAGTAAGCGATAAAGTGTCTGTACATTTCCATCGGTAACAGCAAGAATCGTGCACTACACAACTTTTGCTTTATAACAACTGAAAAGCATTGCTTCTATCTGCTCTGCCGGGGGGGGGGGGGTGGGGGGGGATTGTTCACTCCATTCAAACTTTATCTTCTTTTGAAGTCAGCATTGTCATTGGCGTTGTGCGATCTGTGTGGTTGAGAGCATCCAGTTGAGAGGTAAGATCTTTAGGACGGTTAGTACGGCCTACTAGGGCCCAAAAATTGGACGGTGAATAGCGACTTTGTATGTGCAGGACGATGAGGGTGGATGAGGTTGCGCGCAGAGGTGGGTCGTTAGATATACGGAATTACTAGATTTTTTGTGGGGGCGCAGGATCCGACATGAGAAATACGCTCTGACGCTGGAGCCGAGGTCTCACTAGTAGGGACTCACTCTAGGGTGAACATGTGTACTGAGGTTAGATGGAGTATGTGAGAGATTCCAGACAGATTCGTCATATCTGGCGGTCAGGAAGTCTTATGTCTATACAAGGCGAGTGGAGAGCCTTCGTTAAGCAACGTCCAAGATTTCTACTAGGTGTCGGAGACACTACACAAGCGAGCTTGCTTATTCGTTAGCGTGAGTGATATACGAGAAACACACACACCACACACTAAAGACAATTACGATGATTTATCGCAGAGTATATGGTTTGCACACGGCCGATTACCTGGAAGATCCATAAATACAGCAGGTGCATTAGTCAAACACAATGCACATAGACTTAAGACTTCAGTCGTCGAGTTCTGCTCGGATGGGACTGAGTCTATAGTGCGTTTGCGATAGTTGTGAGGGCGCGTTCATATTGAGTGTGAGGCGGGTGGTATGCGGAGGTCCGGTGAGTCACGTTGAGACGCGCTATAGTGGAGGAGGTTTAGACACGGGCGCGCAGCCAGTCAGGTGCAGAGCTTAGGAGTAGAGTGGGATAGGCTTGAGAGCGCTTGGGGAGATGGGTCTTAGTGGAGGGATGCGAGGTGGTTCATCAGAGGATCTATCACACTGAGATCCTATTGGAGGTGCTGGGACGTCGTGTGGGGCACATAGTACGTGATTGTTATCTGTTTCACACCGTGTGAATCTTAGTCGAGTTCAGGGTCATCTTGTCCTGGTCGGTGGTTAGAGGTGCAGAGTGGCAGCATTGGGCGCTATAGAACAACGATTTACCGTCTTCTTCTTTGAAAACTTACCCAATGGAGGCCGCGATTTATCGGAGCTCCCCAAGGTGAGGAACTGGGTCTTATAAAGCCTTTGTCGGAAAGTTCCTTCAATTGGTCCGACAACTCCTTCATCTCGGATGGAGCCAGTCGATAAGGTGCCCGTGCTACTGGCGCAGCACCAGGTATCAGATCGATCTGAAATTCCACTTGGCGGGTTGGTGGAATACCCGGCAAGTCCTCGGGAAATACCTCAGGAAAGTCTTGAACTATTGGTACTTCTTCAAGTTGCTTCTTTTCACCTTCGACTTGTCTTCCGTCTTTTTCATAGTAACATGTGCTAGAAAGATAGGACATCCCTCCAGCAAATACTTTTGTGTTTTGGTACACGAGATGATGTTCAATCGGGACTCGTGACCGTTGTTGCTTCCGTCACCATGAAAAATTAAAGTCTTGTCTCCAAAGGGAAACACGAACAAGTTTCTCATCACAAACGATTACGGCATGATATTTAGCTAACCAGTCCATACCGATAATGACGTCAAAACTACCCATCTCTACGGGCATCAAGTCGATGTTGAATGGATGATTTAGAAAGTTCTCAAATGCGAGCGAATTGATATCGAATTGTCCAAGTCGACTAGTGATGATCTTGGCTTTTCGGCTTAGGGGGGGGGTTTTATTTTTTTTAGTATAATATGATGTCAAATTTATATAGATGGAGTAAAGGTCTGCTTAGTTGCTATGGTTACTAATTCGATTCCCCAAAGTAAACTCGTTTTACGAATACACACACAAAACTTTTATTTTTTCAAAGTATAAATGGATTTATTTGACAAAGTTACATGGTGACTACCTCAGCATGGCAGTCCCTTCCTGAAATATACATAGGTGATCAAGCTATGTACTTTTGAGGGCTAACATGCGATTCTCATTTTGCAAAATTGGTAATGTATAAAGAAGATCAAAGAGTATTTATACGATTGACAAAAGATGAATTCACAATGTGGATGCAGGTTGTTGATAGGCTGAACATAAAATTGTTTTGCGAGAAATCGTAATGGTGGTTTTTCAAGACGATAGCTAAATGACTTATGAGTTGATAATAAAATATTTTATGTGATGAAAAATGGTTTCGTAAGGTAAGAACAAGATACTTCATAAAGTGATAGTAACGTAGTTTTTTTTTTTTGATGAAAAAAAATATAGTATATAAGATATCAAGAAGGTATTTCATAAGATGAGGGAATTTTAAAAAAATAATGATAGTAACCTTGTTTATAAGGTAATGGCGAACTAGTCTTTAGTTTACAAAATATTAGTTGAGTGGTTTACAAGTGATGGTAAATTTGTTTATAAAACACAAGTGAAATAATTTATAAATGTTGGCAAAAGTTTTATAAGGTGATGGTAAAACACATTTTTTTTATAATACCCAAATAGGTTATTAGGTAACAGTAAAATGGTTTATGTGATGGTAAGAACATAGTTAATAAGGTGGTATCTTATTAGATGATAGTGAAATAGTCTATTACAACAGTAAAATAGTTTTCAAAGCGATAGTAAAACAATTTATAAAATGCGTATTTATAACCCGATAGTGAACTGATTCATTTATGATAGTAAGACAGATTATTACAATAGTGGAATTGTTTACAAGGCGACTGTGGAATAGTTTATAGAACTTTAGTTTACCGAACGATGGTAAAAATAGTTTGCCAATGACAGGAAAATGGTTTATAAAATGATAGTTTATTAATCGATAACCAGGTAGTTTGTTAAATGGCATCGGCTTTGTTTATGAGACGACACTAAAATTGTTTATGAGATGATACCAAAATAGTTTCCAAAGGAATCACGTGACAGTTCATAATGTAATTGTAAGGAGTTTATGTTGAGGTAACAAATTGTTTATGAATGGATAACAAGATAGTTTTGAAAATTGACCATGGAAATAGTTTATGAGAGACAACGAAATAGTTTATTGCGTGATAGAGATACGTTTCGTAAAATCATAATGTTTTAGTAAGCGGTTTGCATGGATAATAGAGGGTTGAAATAAAATTGGCGAAGTTTTCATAATACCATAATTTGATAGATAATTGGGTTCATTGTTTCTTTCCACCAAAAGGCTACAAGTTTTCTTAATACTAAAAATCTCCAATACAAGCTAGTACATAATCATGAAGCAAGATATCTATGAGTGTCGTCCGAACTGACTGGTCACAAGCTCCTTGAGTTTCCTAAAGTCCTCTCGGTCCTGACACTGGACTCGTTTCATGAACGCAGACAGCCAACTGCTGCTCAATCTTAACACGAGCCTGTCTCTCACGGTTACGAGTAATCTTCCCGATTGCCTCTGTAGTCTTAATCCTAGCACGCAATGAAGCATTTTCTGCCTCAGCAATGTCTGCCCTAAATCTCAGAGCCGTCAGCTCCTCCTGTATGGGCACTCCTAATAAATGCTCTTGTATGTCTCGTATAGCCTCCCCGTGTTGGGCTTGTGTCCTCACAATGGCCGCTGCAGGAAAAGCAACTACAGCGACAGGCTCTGGGTGAATGACATCTACCCGGATATCGATCGGGTCCGCAAGATTCTCCTCGGTAGAGATGGGAATAGTGGATGCAGCCATACCCTGCACAGGCAAAAGTTTATATAAATCGTCTTTATATGAAACCATGCAGGATGCGTGCACTATGAACGGTACACATGATGTACAATGATGCATGGTGAATGAATATGCCCACATGGCAGTGATGAAAATGCGACATGGCGAAAAGGAATGCATCATGGTATGAATGGACGATGGTATGAATGATTGGTGGTATGCATGAATGATGTTATGAATGAATGATGGTATATATCATATAAGATAGATTAATATCTAGATAATGCTTAGGACATACGAGTTTATAGTTGTAACTTTGTCATTAAGTAAGTATGTATGTATTTATAATAATGACTTTTATATAAATAAGTGAATAATATACGCAATGCAGTGAAGTATATATCTGTATATATATAAACCAATAGTAATATACTTAATAAAATTATAACCTACGAATACAGAATCATGAAAGCATGTATATAACCAACTACTGCAACTCAATAGTGAAATGTCACCCGTGAAAACTTTTGTATGATGCACAGTTGAAAATGGTTATAGTCCCAAGTAAAAACATATGACCTGGTTCTCTATAACCTAGCTCTTGAACGCCAATCTGTAACAATCCCAAAATGGTTCACAGCGAATATGGGATTTAGGACGAGTGTTTACTTCATAGTATCAACATCACGAGATATGAGAACGCCTCTATATGATCGTTTAAAATTGATACAATTTGGATTAAATATACTTTGTTTGTTACAATAGCCGAAGCTTAAATAGTTTCAACCATTAAAAGTCAGAATTTAAGACATAACGAAATAATCCCAAAATGTATGCATCTAAAACCTTTATAGTAATGACTCCAAAATGGAGACCACCAATGTATCCTTGTTTCTTCTCGAACCTTATTGACCTGAGAAAAAACATGCTTTTAAAACGTCAACATAAAGTAGGTTAATTCACAGGTTTAGTAAATGTATAAGTAGGACCGACAAGATTTTCCAAAGTAAGAACAAGTAACACATACAATAACTCAAAAGAAATTACTAGTGCACTAAGTTTCATGACAACCGAAGGCTCGCATATATGTATGGCAATTAAATGCCCTAAATGTGCCCATTTAATGTTGCAACCCGCAACATTCCAATTGTTCCGACATGGTATACGTTCGTTGTTCGGTAACCAGGTCCGAAACAGATGAGGCGCTACTCCACCCTAACGGGATGTCAATCCCAAATATATCTATTCATAACATTCGCTGGCCTCAGCTGTAACTCTATACAATTACAGTTCATGAGAGTGGGCAATAGTGGTTTAAGCTACTTAGGCCCAACTCGTAATAAGTTTTAAAGAAGTACGTGGCTGCCAAATGTAAAACAATGCATGTTTCCACCCCAAAGGATTTTTAAAACAATATATTAGTTTTAAAAGCGGGGCTATGAACTCACCTTAAGTGAATGATTGATTATCAAAATCAAGTAAGTGAATCGCCCTCGGCAATTTGAATGCAACCTAATTAATTATAGGCCGTATGAGTATAATGTATTTCATATAAATAAAAATCACATGTTGTATAGCTATCAAACCACCACCTTAATATTTTTTTATTAAATATTTAAAAAGTTAAACAATAATTAACCTAACTCGAACTGTTTGTTAAATTAAGTATATTACTTTGTAACCGTAAGAAAAATATTATTTTCGTTTACATGGCATCGTTTGTAAAAGATGTAATGATTTAAATAATGATATTGTTATATAAAAATAATGTTTATATAAAAGGATTGTAATAAAAAATAAAAGTAATGCCGCGCGGTGTTTAAAACTTCATATCTTTATCGTTTCGACTCCGTTTTATACGTTTCTTATGTCCACGTCTCCGTATTAAAATGATTTATCAAAATATCATATTTATAAAGTTTAACCCACTGATCACAGTTTATATAAATTACTTTTATAAAATTAAATATGTGTAACTTGTTTAAATCATAACTCGTTCGTTATAGCTCCGTTTCTCGAGATCCTTATGTCCTTGGATTAGTATTAAGAAAATTTATCAAAATATTATATTTATAAAATTTAAACCACTGATGAACAGTAGCATTTACTATTCATAACAGTTTATAAAAATATTTTTATAGAATTAATTATATATATCTTGTAAACTACGTAACTTGTTCGTTATAATTCCGTTTTTCGAGTTCTTTATGTCCGTGGGTTCGTATTAAGGAATTTTATCAAAATATTATATTTATACAATTTATACCCCTGATGAACAGTAACTTTTACTGTTCATCACAGCTTATATAATTATTTTTATAAAGTTAATAATATATAACTTGTAAATGTCGTAACTTGTTCGTTATAATTCCGTTTTTCGAGTTCCTTACATGCTCACGATCCTTATAAAGAGCACTATTTTTATAAAATATAAAACATAGGGTTTATAATTCGAATCCCAACAGTAGGTATTAAATAAAAATTAGGGTTTTCAATTAAATAAGCTAGTTTGTAATTATTTTATTTAAGAACCTTGCACTATTATTTTACCAAGTGTTGCACCGTATATTTCACATGTATTTAGTCCTCTAAATGTCCATGTCCTTTGTCCATATGAAATCATCATATACTTTATATAACTTTAAAATAAAACTAGGTGGTGATTAACTAATGCAACAAATATGTATACAATAGAAAATAAATAAACGAGTATTGAAAACTTTAAATAGACCTTATAGGAATCAAGTAGGATGATGAACACAAGATGTAAACCCCAATCAAGCCTTCAAAATCAAAACCCTAATCAAGAAAACCCTAAATATGTTTTCTTGATAAATCCTTGTTAAACCCGAATCCAAGCTTCCCAACACCTTGAGTAGCCTTAGGTAACCTTAGATTGAACACTTGAATGCTTGGATTGCCTTGGTTGCAAAATTACAATGAAACCCTAAAACCTATAAGTGTGCCGTGGGTTTAGAGTGAAATAGAGGGAGAGTTTGCTTTGATTTTTCTTGTAGGAATGCAAGAGTATAATAAGAACCTAGAATTCTTTATATAATACCTTGGAAACTAGGAAACAACCTTAAATCTAAACCATGGGAGTGAATGGTTTAAGAGGACAAGTGTAAGAGCTCTCCTCCTCCCTAGGAGGAGGGTACAAGTGATGAGACAATTACTAGAAACATGGGTCAAAGGTACACTTTGTGTAAGGTTTAACATGTAAAGGAAAAGGATTAAATGAAAGTGTTGTGTATTATTTCTTGTGTAAAGGCTCAAGTCCGGTTTTGAGATGATATAAGTGAGGAAAATAATTAAATTTTGAGTATTGGGTATAAACATAGGTATTTGTTTAAGTGTAGATAGGTAAAGGTGCTTCCGGGTACGACCGAATGTAATTTATTACGAAACGTAAGCGTTTTACGTAACCAACAAAAATAAATTATGAAAAGTTATAAATTATACTCCTAATAATCATATAACACTTGCTTGATGTAAACTTTAATTTGTTTGGTGTCCGTTTACATTGATCGTTGATTTTTAGTTTACGCGATTTAACTATAAGATAATAATTAAAAGCGAACGCGTAAAACTCTAAAAATAAATAATGGAATTTGTTAAAGTTGAAAATAACCTGAAAATGAGAAATGTTACAGTGAAGTATCATTGACGTTCAGTAGCTTTAAATATCCCGTGAGAATTGCTGATCACATCTCAACCTTTTACTCTATGGCAAACTTACCAACCTCGTATTCTGTCGGCTATTGATGTGATCACTTGGTGAAGTAAACCCGATATACCAAACTTGAAAAATGAAGTAAACATTCCCCCAAATTTGTACTTAAGCATGGCACGTGTGAGATTGAAGAACGTGGGGCCAGAAGGAAAAGCCTCGGTAAGTACCGGGGCTATACACGCGGGGGGGGGGGGGGGGGGGGGATCTAAGCCAAAATAGTACAATCAGCCTTCTTAGACTATCCACCATGATCGGCATCTGGTGTGATGACGCATGAGTACTTACAATGTAACTACTCTTTAAGTGATTAGTTAACCAGGTTCTTCACCCAACCACGCCCTTGACGCTAGTAACTAGATAATTCAAAGTCTCAATCATAATGATAACAGTATATAGGCAAGTCATCTATCGATAGGATTGGGTTTTTTAAGAAAAGGGGTAAGAAAATAGAGGAACTCTCGATGATCGAAATAATAGACGCTTCTGAAACCCACTTCAATCATCACAAAATAAGGGATACCAATAAACTCCGTGAATCACTTGACATTTAAGATCCGAATCTTTAGTAGCCGTTTTGACGTTATAGAGTGAATCTTATTCGGATCGTTTTTAGTGTTATGTATCGTGTTTGTGTGTTGTATTTATCAAAAACATTCACAGTTGGGGATTTTTACAATTTCTATGAATTTAAACCGTAAAAAAATCGACTTTTACGGGATTTTTTACCTAAATCAAGAAAAAACCGTGACGAAATTATTGTTGTTGAAATCGTTGTTGAACATGAAGTGCATGAGCTTTTATAAGTCCCGTGGATTACCGACACTCGAAACCGAAAACCCGAAAAAATGCTAGATCGGTCCACTTTGAAAATTTTAGTTCGGTTGATCTAGATCGGTCTGCTCGTTCGGTTCCATTCGTTCGGTTCCACTCGATCGGTTCAACTCGATCGGTTCAACACGATCGGTTGACTCGATCGGTTCCAAAAGAAGTTACTCGTTCGGTCCTCGAAGAGTTTACTCGTTCGGTCTTGAAGAGTTCACTCGTTCGGTCCTTGAAGAGTTCACTCGTTCGGTCCTTGAAGAGTTCACTCGTTCGGTCCATGAAGACAGAAACTCGTTCGGTCCTAGAAGAAATGAACTCGTTCGGTCCTCAAGTGAAAAACTAGTTTGGTCCCCAAAGAAGTGATCTCGTTCGATCCAAGCAGGAAACCACTCGATCGGTCCAAACAAGAAAAAACACTCGTTCGGCTCTTTAATGCTTTCACTAGATCGGTTCTAATGGCAGTCACTCGTTCAGTCCAAACAAGTATAAAGCTCGTTCGATCCAAGCAAGTACTTTGAACCCGTCCTTTTTCTTCTTAGCGTCCTTGCGTTTGTCTTAGCCACACACGAAATGACCACGACAAAAAGCTTTTAAGCCAAGAAGCGACGCCGAATCAATGAGCTCATAAAAAATGAAATCACTAACACAACACACTCGAATACAATACACCCCCAGTTAGCTCTGATACCAATTGTTATATATAAGATTCACAAGCTAACAAGAATGATCCGGAGGTCGGGGAGGATTAAACAAATAGAAAGCCATATTATTAGTGAGAGAAAAGGGAAGATGTGTGTTTTTCTAGAGAGAGAAACACACACACCTTATTACAAAATTATGAATCCTCACCCTCCCATGTAGTATGGAGGGATATGTAATAGCCCATGGAAAGATTACTTACTACACTTGACATTTCTAGTCCCTACGTGTCTGACTGATATAAACTAATGTAATTCCGTATTAGCCGACATATTTTAAGGCTAACATTGCCGATGAATTTTTTCAAGAAGACGTTGCAGATTTTAATGGACATATGTTTCTTAATGCACCACAAACTCCTGAATTCGATGTTGCTGAATCTTTTTCAACTTATCAGGATCCATTAAATATGCATCAATTTCACCAACAAAATCGCTCAATTGATAGATGGACTAAGAATCATCCACTTAAACAAGTGATTGGTGATCTCTCAAAGCCAGTTATGACAAGGAAAAGACTTCAAACTGATGCAGAATTTTGTATGTATGCACTCACAGTGAGTACGATTGAACCAAAAAATATTAAGGAAGTTATGCTTGATCATAGTTGGATTGAATCCATGCAAGATGAGCTTAACCAGTTCAAACGCCTTGATGTTTGGGAACTTGTTGAATGTCCTGTTGGCAGAAACATAATCAAAGTCAAATGGATTTGGAAAAATAAAATTGATGCTGAAAACACAGTTAATCGGAACAAGTCTTGTTTAGTTGCCAAAGGATATGGTCAAGAAGAGTGAATTGAATATCGAGAATCATTTGCACCAGTTGCAAGACTTGAAGCTGTCAGAATCTTTGTGACATATGCGGCTCACAAGAACTTTCCAATTTTCCAGATGGATGTTAAAATAGCATTCCTGAATGGTCCACTAAAAGAGGATGTTTTTGTTTAACAGCCTGATGGTTTTGTAGATCTAGACTTTCCAAATCACGTTTATCGTCTTAAGAAAGCTCTATATGGTCACAAACAAGCCCCGAGGGCATGACCATGCAGGGTGTAATGATGATTGCAAAAGCACATCCAGAGGCATTCAATTTCTGGGAGGCAAGTTAGTCAGTTGGTCGTCAAAAAAGCAAGATTATACAACAACGTCATCTGCGGAAGCTGAGTATGTATCCTTGTCTGCTTGTTGTGCTCAAGTCATCTGGATGCAACACAACTGCTGGACTATGGATTTCATTACCACAAGATTCTGATCTACTGTGACTTAAAAAGTGCAATTGCCATATCTTGCAATCCCGTACAACATTCAAGAACAAAACACATTAACATCCGTTATCATTTCATCAAAGAGCATGTTGAGAAAGGTACAATTGAATAATACTTTGTCGAGACGGAATACCAGCTTGCTGATCTATTCACAAAAGCCCTTCCGAAGGAAAGGTTTGAGTTTCTAGTTCACAAGATTGGTATGCGATGTATGACTCCAACCTAGTTGGAACGTCTCGCAAAGTTGTCTTCTTGAATGAAAGATCATACATCACAAACATTTATAAATACATTTAAAAAACAAAACAAAAAATTGAAATATATAAAAACTCAAAAAGATTTAAAAAAAAATATAAACAACAAAAACAAAACAAGTTTTTTTAACTTAAGGATTCAAACACATATTTTCTACGTTCAAATCAGTCTTATGATTCTGAATTTTTCAAAAAATGGTCTTTTAAATGCATAATAAATGTATCATAGAATGAGGGGGAGAAAATCATATAAATGATCTTTCACTGCTAAAAATATGTTTTGCAAATCCAATTCCATTAAAAAACAAAAGATTTCTTCTTGTGAAAATTTTCAAGTGTGCAAAATTATAAGAATTAACAATCTCTTGAATAAGTTCTTTAGTTAGACATTTATTCAAAGGAGAGTTATGAAATTTCTTGAAATTTTTCAAAATCTTCTTATAACAAAATGTTCAAAACTGCAAAATTAACTATCACTTAACAAGTTCTTTAATTAGATATTTTGTTGATGGGGAGTTATAAAATTTTCAGGATACACCATCATCAGAAAATAAAATTGTGTGCTTAAAAGCAAATTAACTTCATTTCGAACAAACTTTGTAAGAAAGGATATTTCAAAAGTGGATAACTATTCAAGGGGGAGTTATAATTTTTTTTAGTAAAAACAGGAACTTAATTGGAGAAATTAAATCAAAAGGATTATTTTTGTAAAAGTGGTCTAACTTCAAGGGGGAGTTATGAAAATTTTTGAATAAAAAGGGATACGAAAGTAATTTTTGAAATTAAAAGGTAAAAAATGAAGAAATAACTTTCGTATGGATGTTTGTTGTTTACGAAAGTATTTCAAGGGACTGAAAATGACAATGTTGGAAAGTATCTTTCGTAGGGTGTAAATAGCTTACATAAGAAACTCAAGGGACTAAAACTGTCAACATTCAAAAGTGTCTTTCGTAGGGTGTAAATAGCTTTCATAAGAAACTCAAGGGATTAAAACTGTCAACATTCAAAAGTGTCTTTCGTAGGGTTTTAATAGCTTACGTAAGAAACTTAAGGGACTAAATTTGCCAAAATGTGAAAGTTATTTTCAGAAATATAAAAGGCACAGTTACGTACGAAACTGAATCACTTTCGTAAAGACAATAATTTTGGGTTTCGTAATCTCTCTAAGTCGTTTGAGCTTTCGTATCTAAGAACTTTCGATCCAAATCGATTTGTTGAACTCTTGTGCTAGAAAACGTAAGAAACGAGTCCTTTTTGTAATCTTTTTGCTATTAATTGTTCTATTTAATTGATTACATAGGTTTCGGTCAGATCTAGGGTTTCGTAAATTTGAAAGTTGTTTAGATAACAAAATTGATTGAGGCAAAATGCTAATATGTGATTGATAACATGATTGGAATTGCTTGATCACTAGGAATATCACTTTATGGTATGTAATTATTGGTTTTGTAACTAAAACAAGTTTAGTAACTTTGAGAACTTGATAAAAATGCTTAAATGATGGAAAATGATATATAAGCTGTTGCAATAAGCAGGATCATTAAGCTTATCATATATTTTTTGGAAAATCAAAGTTTACGAAAGTAAATGTTCACAGGTTTCGGTTTCGTGAACAGTATTGGGCCAATGGGTTTCGTAAGTGATATTTTGGGCTTAATTATAGGTTTCGTAAGGATTAATGAATTGAAATTTTGGGTTTCGTACAAAGAAATAATGGAATAAATTTGTTTTAACCGAATCTCAAAAAGTATTTTCAATGTTAAAAAAAAGGGGCATCCTACGAAAACAAATGATAAATTTTGTTTTTCCAAAAAAATTCAAAAAAAATATTATTATATTGATAAAAGGATCAAGATGGTGAAGATTATGTCTAGTTGTACGACCATTTATTCCTGAATTTTAACAGGAAGAGGATGAGCAATCTCTACTGACGCATTGGGCCAGATATCGTATATAAGATCATGTTTTTGTTTAACAAAATTTTTCAAGTTACAAGTGATCAATGATTTCAAATTATAAAAAGGAACATATGATGGAAATGCAAAAAGTGAGCTTTAACTATTTGTGATCATAACGTTTCTCATGTATCATCAAAAGAAAAGTTCAAGTTTTTGAAAAATATTGTTTCAAAACCATTCAAAAATGATTTATGACTATCTTTGAACATAATTGGATAAATGGTCTAAGTCATGTCCAGTTTCGACCATTTTCTGCATTGAACAGAATGAGGAGTAAGTGGCTTAGTGACCATCCCAGTTATGTCTCAATAGATTGGTTATGTAATCAATGTTTTCAAGGGATCTTTGAAAAAAAACTTGCTTTGGAAAAGTTATCTCAAATTCTAAATCAAAAAGATGTATTTTTGTGTCAGCAAGTGGTACTCTTTCACAAAAGGTTTTAAAGAATACAAAGTTATACTATTGGATTTCTTAAAAAGTCAAAAGTTGTTAAACAAATCAGAGTATATCTTTATTATTCTTGAAAGAGTATCATTTCAACAAAAACTTTTTGGTAAGGAAAAACAAACAGAAAGAGAGATAAAATCCATACGTAAAAAAGCAAATCAAAGTATGCTCGAAAAAGAATTGCTAGAGCATACAAAATAAGTTTAAAATAATAAAGCGTATGGCATGTGCCCGAAAAAGCAAGAATAGGCACATGAGAAAGAAAATGATCAGAATATGCTCAAAAAGAAATGCCAGAGCATATAAAATAGATAGAATGGAAAGAGACAAAACATGTCAAATATCTCATCTCACTAATCATTTTATGTCATCATACAGTATTCCACATGGCTCAACACATGATTCCAGCAGCTCAACTTGTTCCACAATACAAACCAATCGGGAGATGCAACAATTATACGGTGTTGCAGAGTATTCCTTGCTCTCCTGAATGCAAGATAGTTGGGCTGATACTACTTGATCATTGTCTCAGTCATGCATTAACTGCAACTGCCGATGTCCCTGCTGTGTACCTACAACAATTCTAGAGGACGTTGAGCAAGGTACCAGATACTGAGGATACGATCAAATTCTTGCTGAATACTGAGCAATTTGTATATACTGTGGATATGTTCCGAGACACTCTCCAATTACCAGTGGAAACTCCTGAGAATCCATTTGTCGCACCAGCCAACATCCACACTATTGAAGCATTCATGAACAAAGTTGGTTATCAAGGTGTTGTCGACAAAGTGAGTGCTTTCTTTACAAAGAATCTGGCTCAACCATGGCAGACTATGTTCAAAGTATTCAACCGCTACTTAACAACAAGAACTTCTGGCCATGATCAGACCAAGATCAACATTCTTTAGTTGTTTCATGTTGTAATCAACCGAACACATGTTGATTATGCTGCTCTTCTTTGGTGGGATTTTAAGAATAATATGTTTCAGAAAAAGGAAGCTATTCAGTATCCTTGATTCACCAAAGTAATAATTGCTGATCTGATAAAGAAATTCCCTAACATTCCTAAGAGGATTGATGAGGATTATCATTCTATCAAGGATGATATTCCATTGGTTAGTGTGTATACAACGGGGAATGTCTCAGTTCGAGGGATGCTGATTCCGGATGCTTTCTTAACAGCAGAGATTAGGGAGACTGATGATTTTAAGGAGTATGAGACGGTATTCATGAAGGTATTTGTTCCGATGAATCAATCGCAACCGGTTGTTTCTACCCAAGGAATGAATAGGAATACACCTAGAGCCCATAGGTCGCCTACCGTTTTTGCTAATCCTCTAGAGATGAAGAAGAGGAAGCAGACTGCTGGAGAATCAAGTTCACCAAGAAAGTCACTCAGAATAACAATCAAGCAAAGGCAAACAGTTGAAAAGGATGATGATGACTCTAAGGATAGGATAGAGCCTGGGAGTCATAAGGATAAGCCAGAATTTGTTGTTGATGATGATAAAGCAGAAGAGAAGCACAGTGATGATATGGGTAGTTTAGAGATTAGGAATGAGGAGACGTAGACAACAATTCCCACACCACTTAGTTCCCCTAGGAAAATCTTATCTTCGGATAAGAAAACTTATCAGGAATTGACAAATATTGTTTCAATCCCAACTACCACAACATCCAAACATTCACAAGTCAAGAAAAGAATTTCCATAGAACAAACGACTCTGTCCAAATTCGGTAAAGAACATCCTCATTTATGTTTTATAAATTAATACAAATCCGACGGAATACCAAAAAGGTAAGAAACTAGTAAACGGATTAAGAACGAAAAAGTTACGTAAAACAGTTATACTTAATTAAACGGAGTTATAAAAAAATAATATTTATAAAATTTTATATCAAACAGCAGTTTTGATAATTTTTAACAAATAAAACATATTTTTGGGATTTCCAAATGAATAAGAATCGTACTTTTTTCCACGCATTAATAACGAAACGAGATATGAATTTCGCAAGTTTACGACAAATAAATACTTTTAATAAAACTATTTTATAAAAGTAACTGTTCAGACAGAAAGTATAAAATTTTTATAATCCATATAAATTGATAGGATATGTCAATAACGAGAAACGTCCTCGAAAGAATCGTTAAAAACGAAGCTATAACGAATAAAATACGACATTTACGGGTTTTATGACAACAAATACGATTTAAATAAAACTTACGCCTGATGTGAACAGTAAAAGTTACGTTCGATCAGGGTCCAAAATATGGAAAATGTCAAATTATGATAACTCGTCTTAATACGAAAAGATGGGCATAAGAAACGCAAGAAACGGATTAGAAACGAAAAGTATGACGATTTACCAAAGTATGTTTAAAAAGATTTTTTAATTTTATAAATGTGTTTTTCACTATAAAACATTAAGATGTGAATTACTAATAAAGACATATGCTTGTAGTAGTACTTAATGTGATTAGTACTTACACGACCTATAATTTAATTAGTTTGCATTTGATCAATTCGCTGGCCGTTATTTTGAATTTACTTGGCATTACTCACATCAAGGTCCATTCATAGCCCCACGTTATACATGCTTTGTTTTTACAATTTTTGGGGGTGAAAAACCATGCCACTGCTTTTATTAATTGACACAAGTGGTTAAGTTTCATGTTATGATACATGTGCCCTAAGTAAGCGATAACCCATATCTAAATCCCATTATCATGAACCTGTAATTACTGACTGTGAGAGCGATGTTATGATAGATCTATTGGGTTATGAGAACCCCTTTGGTGATTAGCTATCAATGGACAAACGAACGTATACCATTCGAATATAATGAAAATGCAGGTTAGAAACATCACCACGCAATGTAGCCATTAATTTGGAATTCATACACTTCAAGCTTCAGTGTCATGAGCTTAGAGCAACGTAATTACATTTAGATGATGTCCTGCATTTTTTTTTTTTTTTTTTTTTATTGTTTTTTTTTTTTTTTGTTGCATTATCAAACACTTGGGAAATCTTGTGTCCTACAACATATGATTTATCAACCTATGAATTCACCAACATTATTGTTGACGTTTTTAAGCAATGTTTATTTCAGGGGATCAATAAGGACGAGGTTGCGATGGATATTTGGAGGTTTTGATTTGGATTCATGCATGAAAGATTTGTCGCATTTCATTTGTTATCTGTTTGGGCAAAAATTCTTGTATAGATCTATGAACAAGTAAGCTTCGGCTTATGTAAAAAAATACTTTTGTTTTAAATCTAATGGAACAGTTTTAAAATGAACTTTTTGATCGTTCTATGTATATCTTGTGTTATGATCTGAGAAAGTAACACCCGGACCCTTATTCCGCTACACCAATTTGGGGTGTTACAATTGGTATCAAGAGCCAAGGTTATAGAGAACCAGGTTAAATTTTTTGCTGGACTATAACCGTTTCAAAAAAGTTGTTTTTAAACAAGGATTTACACGGGACATTACATTGTTGCATACATTCATGCCATACACTACTTGTTGCATTAGTTGAAGGGACTTAGATGCATTCATAATTGGATATACATGTTTAGATATAATGTATATTGCTATAAGAGTCATATATAATATACTCATATAAGCCATTTATGCTGGTTACAGTAGTCATGTCAGCTGATTCCGCTGTTACCTATACTTCTGTCAGTCTGAGCACGGATCATGAGTATTCCCATCTAAGAAGCCTGTACGAGAGGCTTGCCCCGACAGTTTGTTGAGCAGGCTCCACTTCCCCGAGTATGTACTGAGGACCATGTACCAGTGACCATTTCCAAGCGCTGAGCTCCTGAGGATTTAGTGGCCACAGAGTGAGGCACCTATACCTCCATTACCACCATCCTTTTTAGCTCCACGTATCCGACCCCCACATACTAGAGCAGCTATAAGGCAGATGAGAGCTACAACACCATCCACCTATCATTCACTACTCCCATCAGGGACCCCACCATTGTTACCTATACCACTACCTGCACCATCTACTAGTCGCAGAGCTGATATTCCCGAGGCTGACACACCGCCTCGGAAGAGACTATTACTTACTACTCCCAAACCTGGTTATGAGATTGGGGAGAGTTCTGCTACTACTGTTGCGAGACAGCCAGGACCCACTATAGAGACTAGACTCCGAGATACTGAGAGGAGGATGATGACCGCCTTAGAGTTGGTCAACAGAGGTTACTTACCAGTAGATGTTTGCACAAGAGAGAGGTTTAAGATTTTGCAACGAACATCACGAAGCCCAGAAGGATCATGCAGCTGTGAGAGTTTAAGATTGAGGATTGAGGAAGAGAGACTTGCTTACGAGCAAAGAGTATGAGACTCGTCTGGCCTTTAGGTTTTAGTCTGAACTCACTGCAGAGCAATAGAGGCTCGAGTTAC
This sequence comes from Tanacetum coccineum, assembly GCA_026074375.1. NCBI lineage: Eukaryota > Viridiplantae > Streptophyta > Magnoliopsida > Asterales > Asteraceae > Tanacetum > Tanacetum coccineum. The sequence continues at coordinate 20,753 of BQNB010027227.1, read as the reverse complement.
AATATTAGAGACTGAGTGTATTTGCCACTATGGTCAGCGTTAAGCCTGCAGATGATTTGCTATTCAGCATATCTTGCGTACCAAGCCCCTGAGGCAGGAGCACGCGTTGCACATTGGAGGACACTGGTAGCAGTTTTCCTAGAACTTTGGTTATGATTGTAGCTACTATGCATCCTTTAAGTTTTTAGGGTTACTCCAGCAAGCAGTGCAGTATAGATCTTTTGTTTTGGTTAGCTACCTGTATAGATCTTTTTATTTCTGATTACTATCTGTATATCCTACTAAGAAATTAAGGGTAACTCCTGGCTAACAACAAAAGTATGGCTTTAGTTGTATATATTCATTTTTTTTTTTTTTTCTTTGTAACCTAATCAAGGTGATCATTTCGTATCTGAACCAATCATGTATGTTTTCCAGTTATATATGGAATGGTGGTATTATGTCATGTTTATAATCGAATTTGTAATGAATGAATGTCGATTTGGTTTTATCATTGTTAATTACAATTCAGTTGTACATTTTTCCACTGTGTGATGCTATCTCACTTTTATTTAATCATGGATATGTCATGTCCATGGTAATATTTTTATGAAATCTACCGGATTTTGGTATTATCTTATGATTGAAGAAAAATGGCCCCAAAACGAGCCTCAAGGTCAACACCGGTCACAACAACACCAACCCCAACAACAACCACAACCACTACGGTCACTAATGCCCAACTCTAAGCTATGATTGATCAGGTTTCAGTGCGCCTTGCCCCGCGACAGTACACAACCAGGAATGGCAAGTGACAGCCAACTATCGGGAACGGGTGTCAGGGATCTAACACATGCATTGAAGTGCACTTACAATATCATGAAGTGCAAACCTCTGTATTTCAAGGGCACCGAAGGAGTGGTTGAGTTAACCCAATGGTTTGAAAGAATGAAGACTGTTTTCCGCATAAGCAACAACTGCTCAGTGGAAAACCAGGTCAAATTTTCTACTTGTACTCTTTTAGCAAGTGCTCTAACATGGTGGAATTCCCCTGTATGACTGTTACTCAGGATGGTTTTGCTATTCAATGACTTGGGTACGATCTAAGAAGAAATGACTGACAAATATGTCCCACGAAATGAAATGAAGAAGCTTAAGGCTGAATTGTGGAACTTGAAAGTGATAGGTACTGATGTGGTCAAGTACAACCAACATTTTCAAGAACTAGCACTTCTGTGTGTTAGAATGTTCCCTGAGGAGTCAGACAAAATTGAAAGGTATGTCGGAGGATTGCCTAAATGATCCATGGGAAGCCCCCTCAATCGTGGCTTCCAAAGCCAAAGACCATGCAAGAGACTATTGAAATGGCTACTGAACTGATGGACAAGAGAGTCAGTATCATTGCGAAAAGACAAGCTGAAAACAAGAGGAAGTTTGAAAACACTTCCCAAATCAATCAGAATCAACAACAACAACAAAATAAGAGACAGAACACAGGCCAGGCCTACACTGCATGCAATAGGACAGGAAATCATGCGCCAGGTTCTAAACCTCTGTGTTCCAAGTGTAATTAAATCATGAAGGTCTTGTCTACCTAAGTGCCAGTAACTGCAAGTGTGTTAGGCCCAACTGCCAAGTATTTAGAAGCCGCCTGCAAATGCTAACAACAATAACCGCAACAACAACAATAATAATCAGAAGGGAAATGGTTTGCTATGAGTGCGGAGCTCAAGGACACTTATAAGAAGAAACTGCCCAAAAACTAATAAACAAAGACCGTTGGTAATCAAGTTTGGGAATGACAGAGGCTCAGCGAGAGGTGTATGTGGTTAGAAATGCGGCTAACCCCAACCAACGTCGTTGCGGTACGTTCCTTCCTAAACAACCCTATGCTTATACTTGATTGATACGGTGCGATCGAATTTTTTTGTATCAACTGCATTTAGCTCCCAAATTGACCATCACGCCATCTAACCCTAGATCATTATTATGATGTCGAACTAGCAGATGGGAGGATAATTGTTAAACAATATACTTAAAGGTTGCACATAAAACTTCCCAAACACCAATTCAACGAAACAAAATCCTGTATGAACTTGGAGTAGTATTTTATGCAATATTCAGTATGGAATTGGTTGGCGAAATACCAAGCGGTCATTTGTGGTGCCGAGAAGATTGTTCGCATCCCTGAAAAATAAGAACCATGATCAATCACGTGATGGGAAGTACCTCAGGGAAAATGTGACCGATTAAACCATCATTTCTTGCACTAAAACGCAAGAAGGACATGTAAAAGGGTTTTCCTATCTTTCTGGCACATGTTACTACAAAAGAGATGATGACAAGTCGAGAAGAAACAACTTGAGAACATACCAATAGTTCAAGACTTTCCTAAGTATTCCATGAAGACTTGCCGGGTCTTCCGTCCGACTCGACAAGTAGTTTTTCCAAATTGATTTGGTAACCTGGTGCGGCCCCTGTAAGCACGGCACCTTTCGATTGGCGCCTTCCAAATGAAAGATTTTTATCTGCAACTGAAAGAGCTATCCACTAAGGGCTTAATAAGACCCATTTCCTTACCCTGGGAGCTCCGTCTTGTTTGTCAAGAAGAAAGACGATCATTCCGGATGTGCATTATTACCGGAATGATAAACTAACGGTGAAGGAACCGTTATCCGCTCCAAGAATAGATGATTTATTTGATCAGCTCCAAGGGTCGAGTGTCTACTCGAAGATTGACCTAAGGTCAGGATATCACCAATTGAGGGTTCGAGAAGAAGACATTCCGAAGACTGCCTTCAGAACTCGTTATGGCCATTACGAATTTCAAGTTATGCCGTTTGGTTTGACAAACACACCTGCCGTATTCATGGACCTTATGAATCGGGTATGCAAACCATATCTAGATAAATTTATGATTGTCTTTATTGACGATATTCTGATATATTCAAAGAACAAGAAAGAACATGAAGAACACCTTAAGCAAATCTTAGAATTGCTTAAAATGAATGTATGAATGCCAAGTTTCCAAATGTGAATTTTGGATTCCCAAGGTACAGTTCCTCGGTCACGTGATTAGATAGTGAAAGGAATATTCATGTGGATCCAGCCAAGATTGAATCCATTAAAGATTGGACATCTCCTAAGTCACCAACGGAGATTCGTCAATTTTTAGGTCTTGCTGGGTATTACCGAAGATTCATTGAAGGGTTTTCAAAGATCGCCAAACCAATGACTAAGCTTACTCAAAAGAAGTGTCCTTTTTTTGAATATCCGTTTCCTGCACAATTCAAATGCAAAACATACAAATACAATATATTTTTGGTACATTTTTAGTCATTTAAGTCTGTTTTTAATGGAAAATGGTATGTGTGATTAAGCATATACCAAAATCCCCCATACTAAGGTATTGCCGTGTCCTCACGCAATGTTATGAAGTAAACACTCAAGAAAACTAAGAATCTCGATCACCCTCGACTAATTACCTCGAAAAGTAGCTAAGTGTTCGTCAAGGGGAACTAAAGAATCGATAGCTTCGACAAGTCCCGTTTTCACCATTTTTTATATGTACACTAACTATTCCTAATATTTTTGTATTTTTCCTTTTTCCTTTCTTAACTACCTGTTTGACTTCCTTTATTTTATCAACACTGGGATCATAGAATGAGAAGCTCCCATAGAATAATCCACGGATGTCCTGACGGATAAATTTATCGTCCCCGATTTTTCACTAGCCCCAAACTAAGCGTAAAAACAAAAATCACCGTTAAGTACAAGTAAAAATGCTAACACTACTTATAACTATGACTTGTCAACTTTTCGCTCCCAACAATTATTCAATTAGTGTGATTGTGCTTAATTTTAAGTTAAGTTTATATCGACAAATTTTAGAAAGTAGTTTAGTTTATGTGCATAACGATATTTCTAAAGAAATCTGGGGAAAAGACCAGATCACCCACTAACCAGCATATTCTCGATAGATCCCAGCCGAGTTCGGCTTAGGTTATCAGGTTGAGACCCCACAGGAGAATGTTCGCAATGTAATAGCGGGATACTCCATCCTTTTCGGTCGAATTTCTTAGATTTACCGCTAAATAAACAATACTACTCAAAGCACGCAAACATCAAAAATTTAATGATCTCATTGGTGAGACTATTCCATGTAGCGACCTTTCTTCTTGGGACGTCCCAGCCTCATCAGCTAAAAATTATCATTTATTGCTATATACTATACTACCGTCATCATTTACATGACTATAACATCGGCCACGCCTCCGACAAGATGTAGTGACTTAGTCTGACGACGGTTTCTTATTGATAACACCTACAGATTTATTATCTCACTATGGGCCTTCACTATGGCCTTGTTTTTGAAGACGCAAACATGGTTGTGAAGCGGCAAGATGCAATAAACCTTTTTCAGCCCACAGTTTATAGTTATTCATTTTTCATTTTGTTTTCATCTTTTTTTTTGCAGCTAGATTTTCCGTAATTGAGAAATTTTTGTGTTAGAAACTGCTCAGAGTATAAGCTGAACTTAGATGATATTTCGTTTCCGAAAGAGCTTCTTTTTAGAAAATGTCGGTTTAAAGTTAAAGCAAAATTAAGCACGTTTTATTAGTCAGGTTAAGAGCTTCGGGGAAGAAAAGCAGACAAGTTACACTTATAAGTTTTAAGATTTCTAAATAATCCTTGTTTAGCATACCTACTTGTAAATGACAGCTATCATTTTCGTTTTTGGCCAATTTTGAAATACTAATAAAAGGATCCGCGAATGCTTAGCCTAATAAACTTTCGTTTATTAAATGGTTAAGGGACAAAGCTAGGGCTCAACACGCCCGATCGAGTCAAAATTTATTCTTATTCTACCCATTAGGAAAGTCAAAACTGTGACAAAACACTTATTTTATTTTTGAATTTTTTTTAAATTTTTTCATTTTTTTAAAATTTTGGTGGTAAAAACGGGATTACGTGATAAGCAACGGTGAGGCACAAAATCAAATCGAAGTTCCCACCATAATAGATTAAACATCGTCCTCATGTTGTTTTATAAGGGTACCTACATTAATCTAAGGGCCGTTTATGGGGAATGTGCCAAAAGATAAAACGTTAGTCGTTTAGATTTTGGATACTGGATTCCCAAAAATGAAGCTGGGATGTGAAACTGGTGTGGATGATGGGTGAAACTGCGAGCACGGAGTCTTCACCATCAGCAGGAATTCCTGGATAATAACAACACAAACACGAAACACGGGTAATGGAAGAGGCGAGCCTCCACACAACAAGAAAACACTGAGACTATTTGGGATCCGAGCACCTTTGGTCTGCGAGTTCATTCTGGAGTTTCTTAGTACTTGTAGGATGAGTGATATAGAGATGAGACTGGATGTTGCTGATATGCTGTGTTTTCAGTTGGGAGGTATTAAGAAGAGGATGACATGGAGATAGTTTATTTTGGCATTGGGATTACACACAGAGCAGGAGATGGCAGAGGCTGGGTTTGGAGCCTACTGGGATGGCAGTGATAGATTGATCCCCGACAAGGGGGATCTTAGGGATTATTAGATTGAGATCTTTCCTGACAGAGACTTCTTGGTCCCCGCCCCTTCTTATGTTATTATTCGAGACCCTGTGAGGAGACTGTGCTACAGGATGATAGCTTATAGTATTTCTGGTAGGGGGCATGCACCTGAGAAGGTGACCGATGTTGATCTTTTCTACCTCCGTAGCATGGACCGAGGGACTGCTAATGTCCTACACCCAGTATCTATTTAGGCATGCTGAGGGGAGGAGAAGCAGGGCCAGGTTGTCAGGAGGGCACTTCATTGGGCATCTAGCCATGCATTTCGGGCTTTTCAGTGATGAGGGATTGAGGGATTGCAGGTAGTCACCCGAGAGCTCCCGTTGATTGATCTACATGAGCTTGGGAGGCTCAACATTTGTTTGAGGTATGGAGATACATGGGCTTGGGTAGCTTAGGGACCAGAGAGGCAGCAAGCTGCTACGGCTAGTGCCCATAAGGCCGATGAGGCTGGTCTGGCAGCCAAGAAAGGCGCTCAGGAGATTCCAGCACAGGCACCTCCACCACCTTTACCCGCTCCCCAGCACCGGACTATGTCACAGAGGATCGAGAGGATCAAGGAGGAGGTGCATGACTTACGGTGTGATGTTGTAGGCTTGCGAGGAGTTGTCGAGAGCTTTACCACTGAGCAGTCTAGAGTCTCCACCTGGCTGATCTCCTGCATGACACAGCTCATGGATGCCAGCGGCGATACTTATCAGGCATTCGATAGCACCCTTGTCGATAGCTCACGGATACCCTACCAGAGGCGTGTCAGACCTAAGACAAGCGATGCCAGCACTTCTACCTTCGCATCCCTTTATACTGATGCTCTGCCCGACCCTTGATCTCTTTCCCTTTATGTTACTATCTTTTGTTGATTTGTACTGTATATTACACTTATGACACTTGATTGCCGATTCTCTTTTGATGTATATTATATGATGATAGGTTTGTTTGTGTGTGATAGAATCAAGACTGGAAGTAAGTTTAGCAGCACGACTCATTGATTGATTACAGGTTTAAAATCCCAAAACCGTTACTTGATGATGAAAGAAGGAGGAAAAAGGTCAAACTTAAAGACCAGCTGAAACAAAAGAACTTCCCGAGAGACAACCCGGTCATTTTAATTGTTTGTCGCATTTTAACTATTTGTTGCACGAGTCTGTCTTCCCAGACACTATACACGGCGTATCGAACCCCACTAGATACGGCGTATAGAGATGTCTGAACGTTATCAGTTTTATAACTAAATATTTAATTTCCAGTATTTAATTGTTTTTACAGGAACAATACAGCGTATCCTAGGGTTTGGGATACGGCGTATTGATCAGGATACGACGTATTGATCCCTGCACAGTTGTGTGTTTAATTGTTTTCTTGTACCATTGTAGCGAGATAGAAATTGCACTTGTCTTCTAATCTTTTATGCAAGACCTTGCTGAAACTATGATAGGTATATTCTAAAAAGGACATGTGTTGAACTTATCCGGGCATGCGGAAGCCCTAGTCAGCACACTTTTTGCTCAAGAACCCATCTTGGAGAATTATCACGAGCAAAACATCAGGGAGTTTTCTGTTCTAATTCTATTTTCCCTTATAATTTAATTGTTTTATCTATACAATGAGGACGTTGAATAATTTAAGTGGGGGATGGAGAATTAGAACGTACTTGTCTTCTTTTTTACAAAATAAAATGCTACGAGCTTAAAAATAGGCCAAATTAAAAAAAATTTCAGTGTGCCTTTTTAAAAAAGCACTAGTTACATTATCTAGCGCACTATAACCCTTGATACATATTGTGAGAATTAAGCCTATTCCGTTTCCAACTGTTCACTAAAAATTCCACAAAATTATGAGTGTGCCGGTGATGTAGTTGACTTTAGAACTTGGCCTGGTATATCACTCAAGACCGCAATGATTAGTACTATGGATTTAGATGGTGGAACATGTTCAACTGATAAATTTCTAGGATTAAACCAAATAACCTACATGTCGTAAAATTAACTAACTACACTGGTTAGTTAAATCCCGTGTAACCCTTGATTACTCTTATTTTTAGAGTAAAATCCCCTAGAACAACCTATTAAGCCATTCCTTTCTTTTTCTACACCATATTATATGTTTCGTTACACCTTTGTACCTTAGCCTACCGTGTAGTTTAATCCTATTTTAATCAATGTTGCTAGTTGCTTTCGTGTAAAGTTTTTTATTTCCTGTGTCAAAGTGAAATTTTTCTATCTCTGTAATGGTCGGGAAATTGCACAATGCAATGGGAATAATATGTAGCTTGTAAGTTTCACTACTTTCGCGATTATGAATCATGTCCGAAGAAGAAGTGTTACAAGGAAAAAATTATCCGAATGAATTATGATAGTGAAGACGGTAGAATAAAATCGAGATTTATTATGTATTGCAAAAAACGAGAGAGAAAAAAAGAAGGAAGAAAAATAGTCGTTTCAAAAGAAGTTTATACCGAAGGAATCACTTGGAAGGATCGATTATTCGTTGATACGTTACAAAAATCAACGATGTAAAGTCTTGTAAAAAGTGGCCGATATCACCACTTATTATGTAAAAGTATGTAAAGAGCGGGATGTAAGGGAAGTTGACCGTTATGGGAACGCCAACTTAGGTTGTCTTTGTCATTTGTATGATCGAGGCGTCTGTCTATATGTTCGTGTCTTTGTCATGGAACGGTCGGGGGAAAGTTATTAGCAACCGTACCTTATTTGCTGGATTAATATATTTGTTTTGCAAATTTTGTTTAACACCCATTTTACTTTCCTTTCCTAGCAACTAACCTTAATGTCTACTCGAACGAGGACTTGTTCGAGCATTCATGTCTATTCTGTTTCTACGGCCATGTATGCATGTCTCAGCTGCCTTGTTGGATAACGATTTCGGTGAAAGTTAGAAGCTCCCTACCCTATATCGTTCTTCATCCTAACCGCTGGTTAAACACGAACAGGGATGTGATCGGATTGTATATTGATTCGTCAATAATATATATATATAATATAAAAAAAACACTCAACCAATTACCTTTACACAAGGAATGGTCAAAAGTTCACCAAAATAAAATATATATGTAGCCGGAAGTATGATTCCCGGGTCGTTTTGTCCCAACGAGGCTTAAATGGAAAATCGAATGACGGATTGATGATTGATGTTTGAATATGACAAAGGTATGATTGGTTTTCTATTTCTACAAGTTAAATATGCAAAAACGATTAAATAAAACCTAAAAACGAAAGTTATATAACTTAAAACCTAAAACGGGCACGAAAAACGAGGGCTAAAAACCTAAATTTTGCAAATTAAGCCCTAGAACAAATTTAAAAGCTAAAATAGATTCTAAATGACAAATAACGAAGTTTAAAAAAAACTAGACTAAAAACGGAGGTCGTTTGACCCAAAAACGAGTCAAGACAAGAACGGGAACGAATCCCGTTCTTTAGAAAATGAATTTTTGAAAAATCAATCCTACAGAAACTTTTATATTTTTCCTACAAAATATATGAAAAAAGAAAATTTTAGAAAAAAGATTTATATTTTTCTGATTAATATTTTATTTTTTATGATTTTTTAAAGTTTTTAAAGAAAATAAATTATAAAAAATACTAAAAGTTTATAAAAAAATCTGAAAAATTTACACAAAATAGCTAAAATGACAAGGGTCCTAGGAAAAATAAGCTAGGTAGCACAGCTTATCAAATAAGCTATCAAATAAGCTCGAACAGCTTATAGGCTTAAAGGGGCAAAACACCTTTATATACCAAAGTGCCCAAGGGTCTAACAGAAAAGACCCAAGGGCACAGCGGTAGGGGTGTTTGTAGAAAAGAGGGTTGAGAGTGGTAGAGGTCGGGGGTTCGAGTCTTGCTCACCCCCGACTTCCTACTTTCCCCTTTTATTTTATTTTTTGAATTTTTTTTAACAAACTTGAAAAGGGCTTATAAATAAGCAATTTTTATAACTACAAGTTTTTACACAAGCTTATAAATAAGCTAGAAAACGGGCTTAAAGTTGGCAGAATGGTTTATTAAGCTAAGTGTACATTTTTTAACTAAGAATTAGAATTTTTTAACTAAATAAGCTACAACTAAACTAATGGGGCCAAGATTGCTTAAGGCCAACCTAATAAGCACAAATGAAAAGCTTAAAGTAAAAAAAAAGCAAAGAAAAAAAAAAGAATAAGCCAAAGAACTTATGACTGTCTTGCAAACTGTTGGGACAGCTTTTGGGGCTTAATTTTAAGCCCCTTAAGCTGTTTTGGAGAGAAAGTGAGGCCCACAGCCTTGGTGACTTACCACAAAGCTTCAATAAGCCCCACTTATTTTAGGGCTTGAAACACCAATAAGAACCAAAAAATAAGTACAAATGAGCTTATGAACCTAGCAGTTCTAACTTTAAAGTTAGTCCTGCTAGTTTTAAAACTTAATACTGCCAGCTCAATATAAGCTCAGAATCCTAAAAAGCTATTTAAACTGACTTAATTTACCTAAAGCAACAAGGAATAAGCAAAAACAATAATCCCAACTCAATAAGCAATGACCTATGAGCTTAATGCTGTTTTTCCACAAACAGCCTCAAGCCTACTTTTGGCTTAAAAATAAGCAACCTAGAGAGGAAATTAGGCTTGAGCTTATGAGGTCTTATGAAAGAGTGCTTATTGGCTTTCTAGAAAACCAAAAGCTTGAACTAAAAATTCACTAGCGAAACTAAAAATGGCTTAAAGGCACCCCTTAGCTCCAGGCAACTTTTCATTTCAACAAAGAGGATGTTAAGAAAAAGTAACTTAAAAATAAGACAACCCTAAAAGCTAAAAACTAAAAGTAATGAGAAACAGATTAAAGTAGCTAAATGAACTTGTGCACAAAAGAATTCAAGGTCTAACAAACAGATTAAGTCAATCTGATAATGCAACTTGAATATGACTTTTTTGAATGAGAAAATAAAAAATGATTATCTTTGTTTGAAATCTACATAAAAACTTGTTGACAGATTTTAAAGAAAAACAACAAAGAACCAACAAATGAGGTCTTGACTAATGATTTTTGACACTCAAAAATGACACATTTTGAAACCACAACTCAGGTTTACAAGAGCTTATCCAATTAAGCTCTTTGAGTCTCTTTTAAAACCAACAGATTTAAGGGACAATTGAGAAAACTTGAAAAACAACTTTTAGACTTGAAATTTTTTGAAAACAGACTTTACAAGAACTTAATGATGCTAATCAAATGGCCACAATGACAACAAACCATTAACATATCATTTTACCCTTTTGCGGGCTTAACCCAACACTCTCCTTAAGTAATTGAAAAACTTTTTAAAACGTTTTTCAAAGAGATTTTAAGCAATGCTTTGAAACAACATAAAACAAGCATCCATTAATAATCAGATAAGCACTATTAAAAACATAAGAATAAGCCTAATAAAGCAATAATTAGAACTACCTTTTGAGCAAATAATGACAGTTTTGCATGAAAATAAAAACTTAAAAACTAACACAACTTATTATAACACACAACAAACAAGATAAGTGTAAACAACAATAATAAAGCAAAAAACAGTGAAATACAGCAGAAAAATATAGCATTGCTACAATTCAAAATCACAAAAAAAATGAAAAAAAGGATGACTACATAGGCCAAGAAAAGGAACCTAAAAAATAAAACTAACCTAATTAACCCCATAATCAAGTATTATTCTGAATCTTTATCAACAAACCCATAGGTCCCAAAAACACAGACCTAAAATAAAAAAATGCACAAAATTCAATAAAAATAAATTAAAAATTATTTAAGAAAGCGTCCAAAAAAACACACAACCACACAACAGAAAACACAACTCAATAAAGAAATATAGAACTTGATAATAAAAAGCTTGTACCAAAAATTGACCCGAACTCTACTTTGCTTGTTGACTTTCTTAATTCAAACCTTTGACTAACCCTAACTCAACCACTAAGCTATAAATTTTTCTCCTTGATTAATGATAATATTAGTTACAAATAAGATGTTGAGAACCTTTAAAATCAAATTTTTAACAATTCAAACGAGAATTGAAAGAGACTATGCAAATTTATTGCAACTTTGAATTTTCAATTACAAAACCTAATACAAATTCCTAAAATGGAAAGGCTATTAGACTGAATTACATAAAATAAGATAAAAAACTGAAAATAAATTTATGCAATTTGCTACCATGGTTGGGTATCTTAATACCCAAAACCCAAAGGAGCTTCAATTCCTTACGCTTGTTTTCTTTACTGAGAGACATAAACACACATTACTTCTATGTGATTCTCTTGTGAAGTGCAAACTCATAAAGACCGTCCTTGGCCATTGATTTCAACCTAATGCTTCTTTGGATCACTATCTCAGCCGTTGGTGTTGCTCGAAATTTGCTAATTAGAGCCAAATTGTCAATATACACCTTGAGTGGGGTGATAGTGGAGAAGGGGAGGGATGTTTATCCATGGGGTTTATGTTTGTGCTTTTGCAGGGAGTAAAAAGTGGGGGAAACACCCCGGAGGTAGTGTTGGGGTTAACTGAAAAGCGGGAAAATGGTTCTAAAACAAAACAGAGGAACGAGACTGGTTATTTGAGCAAATATGTCCCCCAAAGTTTTATGTGTATTTCAATCTTGTCCTTGTGTGATACAAGGTTGAGGGTTTTGGCCAGAATGCCCCTTCCCATCTCCAACCTTATAACTCGCATTGCAAAACAATAAGGTATTAATTCCGATATTTCTCTTAGTTTGCGGATCCCATGTTTAAAACAAGGTTGGGACCAGTGGCAGGATTGCCACCCAAGATCACTTGTTATTTCAAGTAAATTGCAAAATCAGCCCTGTACTCTTTTTCTTCTTGTAAGAAACTTAGATTTGGCATTTTATGGTCCCTCAAGTTATATTCTTCTGATTTTGAAACTTCCTCTTGACTTTGACTTCTTGTTCGGGGTTGACTTTGACTTGTCTGTTTGGAGACTTTCCAGTTACTTTTGACTTGATTACTTTTTGGCTTGATTTATTGCTTCGTCTTTTCACACTTGTTTCCATTTCCGTGCTCAGTTTTGTCGTTTTTGGCTGTTTTTTTGTCCTTTTGTGAATATCCGTTTTCCTGCACAACACAACTTCCAAAACAAACATAATATTTGAGTAATTTTAGTCTGTTTTCTGGTCATTAAGTCTATTTTTAATGAAAAGGTATCTAGTGTAATTAAGCACATACCATGGAACTACTGGTTTTGCATTTCTACATCAAAATCTTATGGGTGCAAAACTATGGATCTATCCCCTTAATATTAGAAATCTTCTAAGCTATGGCGTGTTTGTGTGACTTAAGAACCTTGATCGGGGCGGTTTTATCCTCATCTTTTAAGTCTTTTTAAAAAAGCGATTATGACGATACGGGTAATTTGTCAGTTACCCTCCACAAACGCATACTCAAAGATAGGAATGTAAGATCTTTGCAGTTCGACGGTCGGAGGATCTCACATGAAGCTTTACATCTTTTCAAGGTACAATTAATTTCACAAACTGGTGACGGAGGGAGGTTTGGGTCACTATTGATCACACTAATAATTTTCGCAAGTAAACAGTATCTTACATCATATCATAGATAGCCGTCGAACTCTGTGTGTATTGATCATCCATGGTTACAAGGAAATTCATTACGTCTCATTCCATTAGAAAATCACCTTACCTCCGAAGGAGTGAAAAGCGACAGAGAAGAGCGAGAATCGATCATAAGGCCGAAGTAGAAGGTGGATTGCCACTCTTTAGACAAATTTCTTTTTCAAGTACTTCTTGATATAATTTATTAAATGTTTAGTAATAAGATATAATTAAATTTGAGAACACGATTCTATGTAATTAAATTATAAAGCTATAATATAATTTTTTTAGATTATTGTTATTATTATCACAAGCAATGTCATTAACATCGAATCGGTTAACCCGATTCAATGATATTGTAGAGAAAGTCTTAGTATCACCAACGTTGAAGTCACGGATTGGTCATCATGTACTAAGGGTCATTTGTTCACCGTGTAGCTATCAAAGCATGTGCTAATCCTCAAGAAAGGTCCGTCCAAAATTAGGGGAACCCGAGATCGGCAACCGTAATCAAACGACCCCAAAATAAACGACAAAAAGAAGAACGTTCCAACTTTTACGTAACAATATCCTCGAGCTAATGCAGGTTGGAGTTAGCAATCATGTTCGGAGAGTCGGCAAAGATTGCAAGAATCATACGAGTTTTTGGTCAAAGCTGGGAGACTTAGTTCTTTTCTCCAATTGGAGAGAGTCATTAGTTGATGCTTGTACCGAGATCGACCAAGGCTAAGCATCATCATTCTCCGAAAATCACAACGTATATAGAAATCTAACCAGCAGGGTCTCTAAGCTTTCTCGGAAACTTTTTTCTAAGATAACCGCCGAGCAATTTTCTTCGTTTACACCGTGGTCTTGGTCAACTATCATTAACTATCCTATGACAGTTGAAGAAGCTTTCTAAACATTGGCTGCAAATTATGGGCATGTGTAGAGAGCGTCCGACAGAACTTAGCTCAAAATGAGGAGATTCCGAAATTCTCCATAAATTTTGAAGCTAGGTCAGATCATCTTTTTCACGAAGCTTTCTTTGTTGGTCCCTTGAAGATAATAATGACATTGTGTTTTAGTATATATGAAGCAAAACAACGGTCCACCAATTTCGTCATCAGTTTGGACCACTAAAGGTTGGATATCTTTCGGTGCTTGGTTGCACTGTAAAACTCCCTCGTCACCTCGAGTTCATTTCCATATCTTTAGGAAGATAAAGGAAATTTGAGCATCCATGTAAGGAAACACCGCTTTTCGGTAAGGTAATTGATTTCACATCACCTTTCGGGTATGGCAATATGTTGCTTGGAAAGCAGAACCCGAGTCCCTGAAGATAGAAGCTCATTACTAGTCACGAAAATTGAGTGATCAATCCAGTTATATTTGCGCCATGAGATTTTGCACTATTTTGCATAACCGCGACATTAGCTTTGACGTAGTTATCAAAATCGGGTTTCTCTTTTTCTCACCTTAACACATCCTGGTGCTTAGAAGAACTGCTGGAGCTTGGTAAGGTCGGAGACTTCAGAAAAGTCGAGATTGATTTTAAATCCTGGGCGTTGTAACTTGTCCTTGATTGAGATTATTACCTATCCATTATGTTAAAATTAGTTCCTCGATTGTTGGGTTAAAATTGATCCCCCCCCGATTTTGTTGTTTTGATGTTTTGTAAAAGGATGAAAACACGGGAGGTCTGATTTGGTTGCAACCAATAAGGTCGGTCACTGGCATTGCCTGGGTTGAGAAGTTCTAACGCGGGCGGCTTGTGATCACGTATTCTTGACCATTGACACGTAAAGTTGCCCCATCGGGGCCTGGACAATTTTTTGTAAGAACGACCACCCCCGCAAGTTACAAAACACAACTTTGCTTCGACTGCTTTTACAGGATCGGGAAGCAGGAGTTTGGTTTTTCTTATCGAGAATCATGCTCATACCATATCTTACAGCGTCAGCAACCATCGGAATGAAAAATGCTGGGTAAAAGCTCGTACTCACTTAGAACAATGGCCTTGCTATCGTATTTGACAACGTTGGAATGCCTCTCGATGATTTTGGAGGCATTTACTCGAGCATTTTATCCAGAAATTTACCACCCCAGCGACTTTCAATAATCATGATCATAAAACACGATAAATATAGGGAATTATAAGAGATGTATCGAGTTTGATCAATTCTAAAAACCTATGCGATGTGGCATCCCCTAAGAAGATTCAATTGAAACGTGAAATCCATGCCTCGTAAAACATTTCTTCAATTTTTTTGAAATCTCGTGATTTCATTTCGAAGAATGAGTTGTTTTTAGAGGGAGGGAGGAATTTGAGTTAATGAATTTAGAACAATGATCATCCAATGTAAGAATCCTGATCGAGGGTTCTTTTTCAAGGAAAAAGCCAAAACCGGGTGCTCCCTCGAGGACAAACGGGAAAAGCATAAGCTTAACCGACGTAACTCGGAAGACGTTTGGGAACTTCATCCGTAAATTATCTTGTTGAAACTATCGATGTTGAGCATGTGGGATCTTCTTTATCATTTCCCAAAAAATTGCTTTTTTGAACAAGAATAGTAGATACCATGCTGAATCTCAAAGTGTTCGCGGTAATTTCGAGACAACACGAATCGCTATCCCTTGTATGATAAAAAACCCTAAGTGGTGCTTCGAGAGAAAGGCCTAGAGTGCGATTATCGTTCCATTCGATAAAATAAGGAGTGAAAGTTTCTTCTGATTGTATTTGGTTCTCAGACATTTTTGATTGATTCAACAGAAGAGTAAGGGTACTTGTTGTTGTCGACGTTTACGACTTGAGAACGAGTGCGCATGCACAAAACATAAATATAAAAAAAATTTACACTAATTTTTTATTGTCTTTTCAATGACAGTATATTCACAATTGGAATTGACTATACCGGAACCAATGAGATAAGACAAACTTCAACCAAATAATCACTTACTTCACGGTAAAGCTTCTCTCAAAAAGACAAAACGCACAAGCGGAGGAGTAGGAGTGCAGACGCGAAAGCATATTTCCTCCTTCGAGGTCTAGTTCCTCTATAAAAACACCCCTCCCTTAGACCCACACTTTAAGTTTGTTAAAAAATGAAATAACAACCGATGTGACCGTACGTCCGTAAGCGACTCAAATGCAAGTTTTATAATCTTTTGTTCGAGGTGCGTAGAACCAACAAGTTCAACCGGAAGTTATTACTGCGATAATACTCAATTGAAATATTATATTTTGGTATTTTACCAATTTGTGAATTTTTTTTTATGAACAATGTTTTTATATTTTTGGTTTTTCTTTGGTTTTTATATGATAATTATACTAATAAAAGAAAATGAAAAATATTTTTGTACTTTTTATATTTTATAGAAGAAAATATTCACAGATTCAAACACAAATTGTCAAATGTAACGATAATCGTTTTCAACCTCCCCGGCAGCGGCGCCAAAAATTGACTCGAAATTCTTACTCCTTTTTTATATATACATAAATATAAATAAATATAAATATACAACAAGGATCAGGATCCACAAAATCAATGAAACCGGAAGTAGTATAGAGAATTTCCGGGTCATTATGTCCCAACGAGGCTTGAATGGAAAATCGAATGACGAATTGATAATCGATGTTTGAATATGACAATGATGTGACTAGGCACTAAAACTAATAAGCAAATGCACGAAAAGATAAGCAAGGAAAGTAAGCTAGAGCAGGCATAAAGGCTAGGAATGGTAAAAACACTTAAAACTTTTATACTAAGACACAAATAAGCTTAAATAAGCTCAAGACAAACCAAATAAGCTAGACTAACTTTAAATAAGCAAATTCAGCAAGCAATTAAACTAAGTTAAGCAGGAGAAACTTAGCAGTACTAACAACAGTATTAACTACCAGTACTAACTTGGAGTTAGTACTGCTAGTTTTAAGTTAGTACTGCTAGCTTTAACAAAACACAATGAAACAAGAAATAAGCAAACAGGCTAAAACAGATATTTAACTACCTCTAATAAGCACTCAGGCATAAGAATAAGCAACTGGAATAAACTAAAATGGCAAATAAACTAAAAAGCTACAAACTGATAAACTATTAAAATTGCTTTGAAAAGGCGAATAAGCTTAAATAAGCTCTACTAAAGACAGTAAACGAAAATGGGTTAATCTACTCTAAAAAGCTAAGGAAATCTTAAATAAGCAATAATAATAAGCTAATAAGCAATAATGAACCAACAATACTAACAGTTTTAACTACAAGTACTAACTTGGAGTTAGTACTGCTAGCTTTGAGTTAGTACTGCTAGCTTTAAAAATCTCAAAATAGAACCAGCAGTTCTAACTATGGGTTAGTACTGCTTGTTCCAAACACCCCTTAAAGTTTTCAAAAATCATTTTTTTTATTTCAAGCTGATTTGATCCGAATTTGTTAAAAACAGATTATCAAATAACAAAATAAGGCACTTATAAGCAGATTTTAGTTAATAATAAGCATTTAAATAAGCTAAAAC